>MVGT01001458.1:8003-179183 GCA_002174775.1 Macleaya cordata
TTTTTTATTTAATAATTATTATATTTATTTATTTAAAATAAATGGTATTGTAAATTGATTCCAAACTTAGTCCAAATTTAAATTTTGTCCGAGATTCGATTCAAATCTTGGATTTCGATCAAATTGGGCTTGAATATTGGTCAATTAAAATCAAGTTTGATTTGAAATTTGCATGTATCCAGTATATTAAAATTGGATAGTTTTCACATGGGGTGCAAAAATTGGTGTCAACACCAGTAAGGATCTGCTGGAACGTTAAATTCAACCTGAACTGCAACCCTGAAAGTACCAAGGTGCGTTTGAAGATCTATCCATCAAGAAATAGTATTGATCCCACTTCTGTTTCTTATGGTCATTTTGATGGCCGAGAGATCCGTTAGATTTAGGGTGTCAGTTGAGATAGAGATCAACTCGCCGCAGAATGCAACAAGTTGGGATATGGTTTCCGTTGACCAGAGTATTAAAAGCACACCATAAAAACCTACTTTGAAAAATGAATTACCTCCTATTGGTTCCACCTTGAAGGAGTTCGGGTTCCATTTCCCTATGCGAATCTTTGAATCTTTGTAAGGGATTGAGAACTAGGATTCCAGGGTTGTTCTCTGATCATCTCTTTCAAACAAAGCCACCGCTTCATAGTCGTTCATAGGCATTAGATCGAAGGGGTGATGAAAGTTCAGGGAAGATGAAATCTGCTCTCCAACTTCATCCCAGGAGGTGATGACCTGATCGAACTTACAGAAATAGGCATTGTCCCATTTGTTCAAATGCGAATTAGAGGAAGAAGGGCTGTAATCTGGTCTGATAGTGATGGTAGGATGTTGCCTATTGCGAGAAGGGATGTATGTCACTTTAAGAGCTGCCTGGTTGCAAGCATGGAGTTGATCGGTCTCACTGCCTCTACGGGGCTCTGGAACCCAATTTGTGTTTGATTGTGGTCCCTTGAAATTTGACTAAGTGATAGGAACTTGTTTGGGCTGATTCTGGGGATTTACCTGATAAAGGAGGAGATGGAGAGCTTTGGCCAGCTTAGCCCAACCTGAACAACATTCTCCGGTTGGTATGAAGAAATTGCAAAGGATTCCCTTTCCATCGAGTCTAGACAAGTTAATATATAGGTAGGGACCCCTGTTGTTTTGTTATTTTTGTGCGGTGAACCAGGCAAGGTTACTTCCAAGTATCCTTGCCCCCATCGCCGCCTCTGATTGAGTCTATAAGAACTCTTTCGAGTTTGCCGGCGAGCTCCAAGGTGAAAGCCCCATAAACTTTTCTATTTTTACTAGATTCGGCAAAAATAATATGAGTCGAGGTTTTGGTTTGCTTTTTTTGAAAGGAGAAATTTTTTCGGTCGATGATAATAAAAGCGTTGGTTGGGTTGAGATAACCGGAAGTGTGGGAAGACATGATTCGAGAATATTCCGGTAAGTATCAAAAATTACCCACAAACATCATAATCAGAGAAACCAACCCAGATGCAGATCTCAAAGAAATTTCAGAAAAAAAGAGTTGGATGTACCTGAGATGAGAACGAATCCACTTTTTCTGCCTCCACAAAATCGATCCAAAATTTTTCCTCTCACGAACGGTGAATGCAAGATCTCTCAAAACAAATCCGACCCGCCAACACAACTCAAAACAGACGCGTTGAAGAAAAAGAAAAAAGCGGATTTTGGGTGCGAAATCCAGTCGGTTCAGATCTGGAAACTTGCATCAGCAGAAAAAGGACATGCCTTCATCACCTCCAGGATAGATCTCTTAAACCTCTGGTTTGTGGTTTAATTACCGCCGCTCAATCGACTGCTGAACAGATCTATAAACCATGAGTAGTTCAGATCGCTCTATCTCTTTGTTTAAATCAAACCCCCTTTCAACCTAACCTTATTAGTCAGTCCAGATCAACCATTTTTGGGTAAAGGAAAAGCCCTATCTGAACCGACTTTCAACTTGCATTTTCGGTTTAAATCAAACCCCTTTTCAACCACCAACAAGATTACGGTGGTAGGAAAAGTTGATCCAGCAAAGCTCCGAGACAGAGTTGAATCGAAGACGAAGAAGAAGGTTGAACTTCTCTCGCCCCTAAAAAAAAATCAATGCATTTAACTGCATTGTCCTCATGCAATTTTTAATATTACAATAAAATTAAAAATTAACAAATAATTGTACGTAACCGGAACATAGAGCGAGAGTAAGAACAAGAGCGTCGAACGCCCAATTAAAAAATGTCTTTAGTCCTAAAATGCTTTGAATTGTAGTGTTCAAGCATGGGTCAAAGGAAAAAGTGCAAGATTCTAAGGGGAGCATTAGCCATATACCATGGTTACTAAGACAAAATACCATTTCACAATATCACAACTTTGATGCCGAAAAGACAAGGGTACCTCCCTGTTGTAAGAAGTTGTCGGTGGAGTAATTTTGACTTTTTGAGGACAATAATTTTTTCCCATTAGGAAATGAAATAGTGTAGAGTGTGGGAACGGGCCGCACAGAGCTTTGTCGAGCATTGAGTTGATCTGACTGGGCTAAGGGCAGGCCTGGCCTAGGAATTGTTTTTAGACTGGCTCATGGCGCTACAAATTGTTTCTCCCAATTTATGGAGAGAGAGAGATATCAAAGTGAATTGTTTCCCCTGTTCTAATTGAACCAGACTCAATTCTTTTGTATAGTCTCAAACTCAACATGCAGTGATTACTTCTCATTTATGTATCTAAGTAATTCTCTGTATACATTATACACTATTCTTAAAATTGAAAAGAAGAAACAGGAGAGAGAGAAAGAAATCTAGAGAGAGAGAGAGAGAGAGGATCCTGCCCCCAACAATCTATATTCTAATTTCTAACAGAGCCCTAAAAACAGAACTAGCCTATCCCTCTTTATCCATGAACTTCTTTGCCTTCTTAAAAGCCTTCCTCAAATACTTTCCAAACCTAACCAAATCAACTCTAACATTCTGTTCTTTCAGATATATGTTCTTTGTATTTGACCAATCTCCCTTTGTCACTTCCCTTGGATTACTCAACACCAAATTATCCATCCCATACTTCTCCACCAAACTACTCTCCTTCACTTTAATCTTATACTCCATATACTCTAACCCTATCTCTTTCGCCGGCATCCCATAACACGTCTCTGCAGGCCAATCCGTCCCAATCGGCACTACCTGTATAAACACCGACCCAGGTCGAAGAAACAATAAGTGTGTCATTGCAGCTCCATGTACACCCACCATTGCATGACTTCTATTCATCAACCCATAAGCTTCACTCATTGATGTTAATGGTGTTGGCTCAAAAATTGTCACATCAAAACCAACCTCATTTGCTAGTAAAACCACTTCAGCCTGGTTCACCATAACTCTTCCTACATGGTCACCAGTCCGACCCACCAGCACCAAACGGGGTCGGGTCGACAGCCATGTAGAATCCGTTGATGATGGGATAATTGGACTACTTATTTTAGCATAAGCAGTTTCAAGGAGGACCCGGAAATCGCGTAACGTTTCGGAGTTAGGTAACAATGTTGAATTTATAGTCATGTAACCGTGAGATATTAGGCCTATGGTTGTATAAGGAAAGCAATGAGTTGCAGTTTCCTTATCAAGATTGATAATTGGGTAGGGAGTGAAGAGTTTAAGCAATTGGGAATACTTACTGAGCCACCAATTGTTGCACTTGGAGATGACTAGAATGGGTCGTAGTTGGCTGTTTTGACGATTGGGGAAGATCGATCGGAGGGTGACGAAGAGAGGAATGAATCCATCGTCGAAGTCGTGGTAGAGATTACCAGTATACCCACCTGAACTGAATACAAGAGCTGGGGCATTGTGTTGGATTTGACAGTGAATGTGATCAGAATTAGGAGATGATGATGATGATGATGATGTGAGGAGAGTAGTAGTGAGTTCTTTTATATGGGATGTCATGAGGTTAGTTTCCCATTTTCGAGGGTATGGACGGATCTTCTGTGGTATATTGGTGGATGATGATATTGATGATAATGAGTTGGTTGTGGTAATTGGGTCTAACAGGTAGAATGTGGATTTAGTTGGGTCCATTGTAGTAGGACCATTGAGGGAACATATGTCGTAACGGTGGTGAGATCTATTGCAACTTATGAGTTGGGATGTTGGTGGTGCCGCCGTCGTCACCGAGGGCTCATCAGGTGGTTGTTGTTGCAGTAGTAGTACTGGGTCGACCTTCCCGCCATGACTGTTTTTCAGTTTGAGGCGTTCCCCTGTAAAAAGGTGAAATGAAGCAATAGAGGCATGTAAGAAAAATGAGTATGTCCTAGCCCGATCAGAAGCTTATGTGCTATGGGCGGTCTTACTGCCATATAAGTCAGAAACCCACGGAAAAATAGTGGGTCCTACCATCCTATATGAGAGTCCCGCACCAATTTTGTAAAAGAGTGGAAATAAGTTTGTAAAAGAGTAGAAATAAGTAAATAAAGAGAGAAAGATACAAGTTATAACTGTTACATAAAACATCTATTAATTGAAATTTTTATTCACAATAAATAAGTATTAAATAAGAAGAAAAAAAAGTGTCTACTCACTCCACCGCCCAGTTCTATGGACGGAGTTTGTGGGGAAAAGAAGATTATTTTGTTTGTTTAATTTTTTTCTTTTTCTTTTGGGGCCCGAACCAATTTAAAAGTGTCCCGAAATGAATGAGTAAGAAAATGAATATTATTATATATAGATAAGAAAATGAGGAGCAAGAAGCGTAATTTTGGCGGAAGAGAAAAACAAATGGGTCCAAAGCCTCTTTCGTTTACTTTTCTATATCAGTCTACTGTAGCAAGGCTGACTCAATGACCATGGGGCATTCTGAATTGACATCAATCCAAACAATATTTTAAGAGGAGGGAGGTTATTGCACCTCCTCTTAGAACACCCCTTAAAACGCTCCCTCTTGTGGGGCCTACATGCGATGCATTCCAGGGCTGATTTTTTTAGATGATGTTCTTCTCACTAAGTATATCATGATATTAAAAAATCACTTCGTTCTAAAATTTTTAACCACTTCAAATTAACGCTTTAAAAATTAGTAGCTATTTGGTAACTATTTCAGGGTCAAATAGTTACCAATTTATAAGAAGTAATTTGAGAAGATTAAAAGTTTTAGAATGAGCCGATTTTTTAATATGATGATATACATAGTGAAGAGAACATCCTCTAAAAAAATTAAACCCTAGATGCATCATATGTGAGTCCCAAGAGGGGGCATTATAAGGGGGCGTTCTAAGAGGGGGTGCAATAACCTCCCTCAAGTAAGATATGTAAGTTNAAGAGCATACTTAGTAAATTGAGCCAGGCGTCGACTAAAGTGTAGTGTGCACTGTAGGTTGCAATTTAAAGTTCACGGAAAATCTTGCCGTTTCTTTAGGTTTAGGTTCCAAAAAGACTTAACCAAAATAAATGGTCCGTTTCAAAAAAGATCTGGACAAAATGGTCATTTCAGATTAATTCTTGACACATATTTGGTTTTAGACATTTTATGTTCTATTGTAATTGGCACTAGTACTATTATAAAGATTAAAAATAGAACCAGGCCTTAGCAATTAACAACAACAACAAATATTACTAACTAGGTAATAATATTTTAAGTGAAGAGCACCTCTTACTTTTTTTGAACTCCAGCTTATGAAAATAGTTCCACGTGAGAAAATAGAGCCTATCAAACTCAAAAATATAATGATCCTGGGCCACTCTACATTGTCAATTGGTTTTGCCAATTAGTTTTGAGTTGGAAGCCCACAAATTTAATATACCATCAGAGCGTAGGCCCACACGTGATAAATGAAGGAAAAGTTTATTGCATAAGACTAACTCCATTTCTAAATAAGCGGATAAAACCTGATTATTGGTCTGTGATAACTATTATAATTTAGTAAGATCATATTCATGATCATGCAGTACGCTCAATCCCTCATTATGTTTACTCTTATGTCACCTAATGATGCAGATGGATCCCACTTATAGGCCTAGCTTAGTGACAAGCGGTAGTGAAGCTGTTTTGCCATGTGCAGGGTCTGACTTAGTTTTAAGCCCCTCACAGTGGAGTAGTCATGTTGTGGGTAGGTGCTACTCTTCATTGCAAAACCCATTCATTTCAAATATATTCAGCTTTAGAAGCTAGTTTAATATCTATTTTGACATTTCATGATTTTGCAATTTCCATGTCACAAATTTCAAGTAGGCCCAACTGCCACACATGCTCTCCGTCACCCAAAAAGAATTCGGTAGTGCTAGGGCTACCGAAATCCCTACCGAATTTGCTACAGCAGGCACATTTCACGGTGAGATTCATAACACTTTAGGATGGGATGCGAAATACGAGGAGATGCAAATCACTTTGACCTTTGGATGCTTCAGTGGTAGCAAATTCTGTAGGAATTTGCTGTAACTCAAGCATTACCGAAAAGAATTCCACGTGAATGGGCGTGATGAGAATAGTCCCATGGATATGAGGGCCTATTAAACTCAATATATAATAATTCTGAGTCACCCTATTTATTACCAACTGGTTTTGAGTTGGATGAGTACAAACTTAATATAGCCTATATCTAATTTTTTGAAATACTATTAGAAACGTTAATTAATTACCGGTTAAAATGAAAGGCCGCAAAAAAAATTTTGTGGAAAAAAAAAATGGTTCCCCAGGGCAAGTTTCGAAAGTACCAAATACCTAAAGTAACGTTACAGTTACAAGAAACTTATTAAGCACAAAAAGCAAAGTTTCGTCGGAAACAAAAAAAAAAGTGACGAAAAAAAGAAAAGACAAATTCTTCAAAGAAAAAACAATATTAAATCTAAGAACATCAAGTAATAAAAAGTAAAAGAAAGATTCTTCGAGATCGTACCTTGATTGCTCTTTGTTGAATTTGGTAGAGAAGATGATCTCCAAATTGAGGAGAGAGTGATCTGATGATGAATCAAGAAAACAAAGAAGAAGAAGAACGCAAGATATATTGCCACCGACCTCGTCGAGCCAGCTCTCCTCTTCATCGATTTTTCTTTTTTTTTTGAAGATTCAGAGCTTTGAATCTTCGATTTTAGTAGTAATCTGATGATTCAACTATAAATTTTGGAAACATGCACATTTAGAACTTGATTTAGTGTTCTTCAATCAGCGAGGATGCTGCTCTCCTTATCCTGCAAACATTAAGTGATCAGAAAACATAGATATCATGAATTCAATCCGAAAAAGTTCTTTTATTGATCAATTCAATCCGAAAAAGTTTTTCCGGAATGAACATTGGATTTTGTATTCAAATCAAAAAACGTTTTCAGAGAGAGAAAGATGAATCAGAACAGATCAGTCTTCAAGTTTTAGTGAGAGAAACTGAGAAACACTGGGGAAGATGGAGAATGGGCGGGACAAAATGCAACTCACCATAAGTTTTGCGCTTAGTGCCATTGAAGAGTACTGTAAAACCTTGTTTTTTCGAAAGAAAATGTTGCATCATGAACAATTTGGGCGCACTTAAATGAGCAAAATTAAGAGCATACTTAGTAAATTGAGCCAGGCGTCGACTAAAGTGTAGTGTGCACTGTAGGTTGCAATTTAAAGTTCACGGAAAATCTTGCCGTTTCTTTAGGTTTAGGTTCCAAAAAGACTTAACCAAAATAAATGGTCCGTTTCAAAAAAGATCTGGACAAAATGGTCATTTCAGATTAATTCTTGACACTTTTAGAAATTATCGGAGAAGATGGTGAATCCGGTCAAAATATCGGCTTGTGATGGTTCAAAATTTAACATCACCCCTACTTGGGTTAACGTGGCACCATAATAAAGTAAATAAAAAAAACATAATTTTGCTCAAAAACCCCATTTTTGAATACTAAATACCAAAAAACCCACAAACATTTACAAATATCCAAAAGCCCAATTTTATTTATTGTATTTACCGTTTTCTCTTTAATTTTTATCTAAATATCTATTTACCCAACTTTGACTAAACATGTGGATTTTTTTATTTTTATAATCACTGATTTACCCTTCCTAAATTAACTCATGCTTTCACTCTTCCCTGATTTACGTTATTAGATTCAATTTTTGTTTGAAAATTTGGTTTCCTTTTTAATCTCAAACTNCTGAAATTAGGGTTTTCCAGTACTTGATCAATGAAGCTCTAGTTTTCTATCCTGCAAACATATAAAACAAATCGTTCCGGAAGAATCAACAGAAAAACCTAATTCAAGTATTTTTCAAGTTTAGAACCAAATTAACTACTTAATTCTGATCATCAAACTATAAAATTGACTTATCTAGGGTTTTATTGATGAGCTTACAAGTTAATTTCTTGATTTGAAATGAAGAATCAGTTAACACTTTACTATATATTCACTCCTCCATTTATTAATGTAATCTGCGACCTCGAATGGGTTCAATTAGGAAAGTTTAAAAGGGCGCGCCGCTGACGAGAAAGGAAGAGTATTTGAAGGCGGAGAAGATGGAGGGAAAATTGAATTATTTTGGACATCCCACGTATTCAGTCTCAAAAAAAGAAACCTTTTGATGTCGCAACCCTAGAACTGTGCCAACTGGAAGCTGGTTGTTACCATGAGATCTACAGTGGGCCCTTGGTAGCACGTAGTTTCCCACGCTCAAAATAGCAATTCGGTGTTGTTTGGCCGCACCTGTCTTTGTTTTTTTTTTTTCCAACGTATAATGTGACATGGCACGCTAGGAACGGAGTAATTGACGGGGCCGGAGTCCAAATCCATGCAAAATCAGCATGGGGACATAGAAGGACAGAAGATTTTGGGGCTAAAGGATTTGAATTCGGAGCCAACAAACTAGATTGCGCCAAGTTTCAATACGACTATGCAGTACGTAAACACAATGGCATATATAAGCATGGTTTTCTACTTGACTCGGCCGACTCAGGTTTCAATACGGCTACCAAGCTATGCATGTTATGGACTCGAAGCGACTCGTTACATCGGGTTTGACTCGGGCAACTCGGCTTTGACTTTCTCGACTTGGTAGATCAACTCGATCGACTGAGGTTTTATTCTTTTGCTTTTTAATTTACATTTTTTGGTTCGTCCATTTGGGCCCAACTCAAATGACTTAGTAGACTCGCCCAACTTGAGCCTATTTATCTATTTTTTGTTTGTGTATACATTTTTTGGGCTCGATCATCATTGACTCAAACTGACTCGATGCTTATGGAATACACGCCTTTACTTGTGTGAATGAATGGTTTTAAGATCTCACGGATAAGGGGCAGTCAGGGGCATTCATACTTTATAGTCAGAGGTGAAATTTTTACTGAATTTATGAGAGATGAACCATTGTAAAAGCATTTGCCAATTATATATGATGTTTTCATTAATCAATAACCCAAGTTGGAGGCTCGAAGACAATCATATATTGTCCTAGTCTCAACCATAAAATAATACCGACTAGGAATCAATGAATATTGCTTTTAGGACTCTGCCGACACCTTAAATGCGGAGGATTAATTCCATTGTGCACTTAAACTATTTCTGAGCCCCATATATGGATAATGCAATACCTATAGCAGAATCTTACAGAAAACCCTACAGAATGGAATTAATTCTGACGGTAGTATCTATTCACACACTCTCGTGATTTGCATCATACACCTTCGTGATTTGCGTCAAATCTAAAATTGTTCATTTCTGTAGATTATGTTGTAGGTTATTCTGTAACTGTAGCACTACAGGCCTCATATACACGATGGTTTACCCAAAAAAAAAATGAATGTGCTAGGGTTACAGAATTTGCTACAGAAGGCACAATTTACGGTGAGATTCATATCACTTTGGGATGGGATGCGAATTACGAGGATATGTGAAACATACTGACGGTTGGATTAGCCTTCTGTAGCTCAAGAAAAAAAAACTTATACAATTGCTCCACGTACAACAGGTGTTTTCTCAAACGTTGCATGGGTCGACTCTTATATATGCAGCGCTGACGTCGCTAGGCTGATCCTACAAGTCATATGCTTGTCTCAGATAAGCTATATTAGCGCACTCCAAATACAAAACTGTGAGTGGCGGTGAAGTTTTTTAATTGGACCGAATGTTAGAATATCTCATTGGAGATATCGTGGGACACATAAGGTGGCCCACATCTCTTAGTTGGTTATATCACGTAGGTTTTTGAGTTTTAGAGTTTTAAAAATTAATGCAACCACTTACCTATTTTGTAGCTAGTTGAGATAGTGGGAGTTAGTTAAAACTACCCATAACCCACACGTAATCTCTTTGATGGGAAGAGATTTATAATGACAAAAAAGATATGGAAAGGGTTCCCTAGTCGACTAAGTTTTATGTATGGTTGCCTGTGNTTATATAATAGTAAATTAAACTATAAAATTATAGAATTTACACGGAACCGGGTACCCGCGGGTACCCATTTGGTGGATCCGAAATTTATCGGATCCGCAAAGTGAGGTCCCGGAACCGTAAAAAACGGTTCCAGTACCGGTTCGGTTCTGGGTTTTTGGGTACCAATTGACACCCCTAGTCCAAATCCTTGGACTAATTTTTTATGAAAAATGCAGAAGAATATTTTCACCAAATATTATCCATTAGATCGTCTTTATTTGGGCTCCACAATGCAAAAACAACAAGGGGATAGGGAAAGACAGAAGATATTGGGGCTAAAGGATTTGAATTCGGAGCCAACAAACTAGATTGCGCCAGGTTTCAATATGATTATGCAGTACGTAAACGCAATGGCATATATAAGCATGGTTTTCTACTTGACTCGGTCGACTCAGGTTTCAATACGGCTATCAAGCTATGAATGTTATGGACTCGAAGCGACTCGTTACATCGGGCTTGACTCGGGTGACTCGGCTTTGACTTTCTTGACTCAGTAGATCAACTCGATCGACTTGGGTTTTTTTTCTTTTGCTTTTTAATTTACATTTTTTTGGCTCGTCCATTTGGGCCCGACTCAAATGACTTAGTAGACTCGCCCGACTTGAGCCTATTTATTTATTTTTTGTTTGTGTATACATTTTTTGGGCTCGATCATCATTGACTCAAGCTGACTCGATGCTTATGGAATCTTAATGTTGTTACACGCCTTTACTTGTGTGAATGAATGACTTTAAGATCTCACAGATAAGGGGCAGTCAGGGGCATTCATACTTTATAGTCAGAGGTGAAATTCTTCATTGAATTTATGAGAGATGAACCATTGTAAAAGCATTTGCCAATTATATATGATGTTTTCATAAATCAATAACCAAAGTTGGAGGCTCGAAGACAATCATATACCGTCCTAGTCTCAACCATAAAACAATACCGACTAGGAAATCAACGAATGTTACTTTTAGGACTCTGCCGACACCTTAAATGCGGAGGATTAATTCCATTGTGCACTCAAACTATTTATGTGCCCCATATGGATAATGTTATACTTACAGCAGAATCTTACAGAAAAACCTACATAATAGAATTAATTCTGACGGTAGTGTATATTCACACACCCTCGTGATTTGCATCACACATCTTTGAAATTGGCGTCAAACCCAAAATTGTTCATTTCTGTAGATTATGCTGTAGATTTTTCGGTAACCGTAGCACTGCCGGCCTTATATACACGATGGTTCAAAAAAAAAAAATTTATACAATCGCGCCACGTACAACAGGTGTTTTCTCAAACGTTGCATGGGTCGACTCTTATATATGCAGCGCTGACGTCGCTAAAGAATGCCAGTACCTGGTCGATCCTACAAGTCATATGCTTGTCTCAGATAAGCTATATATTGGCGCGCTCCAAAAACAAAACTGTGAGTGGCGGTTTAATTGGACCGAAAACAAAAGAAAAATCCTCTGTAACTTGGAAGACCGCCAATTGTGTGCCAATCATTTACATGGCTCAAACAGCTTCCAAGAGTCAAAAGGTTTTTCTCAACTTTAAACCCTATCCTATCAAAAAAAAAATAAAATCCCCAAATTACGTAATAAAATCGGATGAACCGCTTGTTCTTCATGATGAGTTTTTCACCTTCTAATGTAGGTGAACATAACCCACTATCATGACTGGTCGTCGACCAACCCAACCCAACCCGTTAGGTGTACGTTATACCTTCTACCACATTTAATCGATTAGGGCTTGGATGATGGGGGTGGTTTGTATGAGTACCCCAAAAGTTGAACTTGAACTTACGTATATATGTGGTTGGAGGTAAATTCTTTGACGCGCGTTCAATTAAGTGATGGATAAAATACAAAAACAAAAAATACGTACAGTGATGCACATACATAGGTGTCGATGTCTGATTGGATTATCCAATTAATAAAGCAGGACAAATTAAAACGTAACGGTTGTAGAATGTATAGAGTAGAAGGTATGTTTAAACAACGCGGCAATTCCGAAAATAATGTCGGTATACAAAATGTAAAATAATACGCACATGCATGCAAATTTTTGAATAAAGTAATATATATGATCCGGTGCTACTGTAGCTGTGGTGGTCAACAGTTTTTACCCAATAAAAACCTGACACGTACGAAGGCATAACAACGGCCAGTAGAAATTCATCAGCTAGCTGTGAATAATTTAGGGCCCGTTTGGTTCGCTATTGAAAAACTCGTTTTCANTACGTGTGGATCAACGGTGGATTTCAGATCAAACTCATTCATTAATTTCTGATTGCCATGTCTGGAGGTATGATCCTTAATTTTCCGCTGCATAATTCTTACACCGAAAACAAAAGAAAATCCTCTGTAACTTGGAAGACCGCCAATTGTGTGCCAATCATTTACATGGCTCAAACAGCTTACAAGAGTCAAAAGGTTTTTGTCAACTTTAAACCCTATCCTATCAAAAAAAAAATAAAATCCCCAAATTACGTAATAAAATCGGATGAACAGCTTGTTTTTCATGATGAGTTTTTCACCTTCTTCTAAAGTAGGTGAACATAACCCACTATCATGACTGGTCGTCGACCAATTATTTTTTTAAACGTACTACTTAGTGACCAGCACCAGCTAGCTATATTTATTATTTTTTGAATTGGACTTAAATTAAAGATGAATCTCTTTTGTGGGACTCGATACCAGAACCTACAATTTAGACAACCTGATTTCCAACCACTCTAAGGGCAAGTGCCATGGGAGACCTTTAAGGTAGGGGTTTGGGGTAGGGGTTTAAGGGAGTGAGGGAGAGCAAGTGCCACGGTGTGACTGTGCCATACGGCACAGATTGTGCCGTACGGCACAGTTTGTGCCGTAGAGAGAGAAAGAAAACAGATTAATATATAATTTAATTTTGTTGAAAAACCAAGGCAACTTTTTTTTATTTGTTTATTTAATATGAAATTAGGCAGAGATTGTGCCGTGAGGCACAATCTGTGCCTCCTCCCTCAAACCCCTTACTCTCTTCCCACATCTAGGACCGGGAGGAGGGGTTTGGATGTTTGAGGTGCCCATGATACTTGCCCCAACCTCAAAAAATGTTTTTTTTGCTTGTTTAAGGTGTCCATAACACTTGCCCTAAGTGGTCTTCCACAACACCAACTAGCTATCATCCAAGCCAACCCGTTAGGTGTACGCTATACCTTCTACCACATTTAATCGATTAGGGCTTGGATGATGGGAGTCAGTACGTGGTTTGTATCAGTCCCCCAAAAGTTGAACTTGAACTTACGTATATATGTGTGTGGAGGTAAATTCTTCGACGCGCGTTCAATTAAGTGATGGATAAAATACAAAAACAAAAAATACGTACAGTGAGGCACATACATAGGTGTCGATGTCTGATTGGATTATCCAATTAATAAAGCAGGACAAATTAAAACGTAACGGATGACAGAAACGTATGCGTTGTAGAATGTATAGAGTAGAAGGTATGTTTAAACAACGCGGCAATTCCGAAAATAATGTCGGTATACAAAATGTAAAATAATACGCACATGCATGCAAATTTTTGAATAAAGTAATATATATGATCCGGTGCTACTGTAGCTGTGGTGGTCAACAGTTTTTACCCAATAAAAACCTGACACGTACGAAGGCATAACAACGGCCAGTAGAAATTCATCAGCTAGCTGTGAATAATTTAACTTTTCTACGAATGAATGAATAATAATATGCCAATTTAGAAGACTTACGTGAACGTGAAGAGTGAACTTGATCAGCAAGTTGTTGTTTCATACGTTGCTTCTTATTTTGGCAGTCTGGTTTTTTGAGACCTTTTGTGATTCACTTGGTGTACGTGTCTTATTAACCTATATATTATTTCTTGTATTAATTTGTTTTTATATATATAAACTTTCTCACCCTTCACCATTCTACATATTAATTCTGCATGCCATCTTTATATATATATATACATGCAACAAAGTCTAGTGAGAGAGAGAGAGCTAGAGAGAGAAAGAGATCTAGAGAGAGAGAGAGTAAAGCAGCAGACTGATCGATGATGATGATGAGTATGGAAACAAGTTTTCTCACGTCCAATTATTCATTCATAAAAACCATGTCCAGTAGAAGACCCAGCGCTTTGGCAAGCAAGAAGAAGAAGTTTATTATTCCATTAATATATGATCCTAATCATTATTATTATTACAGGCACAGCAAACAGCAAGATGCTGGTAGAATTTTTCCTATTATAAAATGTAAGTACTACTACTTTGATGAATTTATCTTTCTTCAGCATTAGTTTGTATGTTTTGATATCTTCTTATTAGGGCATTAATTAATGCTGAAGAAAGATAGTTCTTCTGATTAGGGCACTAAGCGTTTAGATTTAATAGACGGGCAGATTAATCGATGACGTGGCAAAAGTTAGTTCAAGATGTTACTTTAGGTTATTTAGTATTACTACATGGTTAATTAGCGTTCCTAACTCTCCATTTGTTCTAGTTTATATATGGCCCAGATATTAATTTCTACGTACCCAATTTGTTACCCGTTCTAACCAACTTCTTCTTACACTCCAATTACACCTAGCTATGAAGGCATGGGAAAATGATTCTCTCACAAAATTTTTTACATCATTCTAAAATTATTAGACCTTTCAAAGGTTGGCCAAAAATTTATGGTAAAATATATCAGTATATTAATAGTTTAGAATGCTTAAAATTCAATCTTCTCTTCGATGGAAATTAAAAAAAAATTCTTCGAAGTGTATAAATCTTTGTTTTTATTTTTTATTAATAGGTTGTGATCTCAAATCTTCATCATCATCAATCAATGCTGATTGGCGTTCATTCAGGGCAAGTCTAGTCGACTGGGAACGTACAACAATCCCAGAAGAGTCATCAAATCGATTGGATCCTGGGGGTACAGAGGACCATCTTCCACGTGTCACCAAAGCAAAGAAGTGGGCCCACATCCTCAGCCAGCCCGAAAAGGGTTGTTTACTTGTAGCCACAGAGAAACTGGATGGGGTCCACATTTTCAAGGAGACGGTAATCCTACTCTTATCTATTGATTCTAAGGGTCCCACAGGTATTATACTCAATAGGCCATCATCTCTAAAGGAAACAAAATCAACGGTTACAGGTGTTGAAGAGATATCGGTTGAAATGCCGTTATACTTTGGAGGAACGTTTGATGAAAAATTGGTATTAGTGGGTCCCAAGAAGGGTGATGCTAAAAAGGTGGTTAGGAGGAGTGGGGTGTTTGAGGAAGTGATGGAAGGGTTGTATTATGGGACTAAGGAAGAGAGTGTGATTTGTGCAGCTGAGATGTTTAAAAGAAATGAGATTGGGGTTGAGGATTTTAGGGTTTTTGAAGGGTATTGTTGGTGGGGAAAGAACAAATTAAAGGAGGAGATAAGAGCTGGTTATTGGAAAGTGATTGCTTGTAGCCCCAGTGTATTTGGGTTGTATTAATGGATAATACTAGCGACCAACATGTGCTTTGAACCTTGGGTCGTAATTTGTGTAAATAGTTACTCATTTGGCATTATCTAGAATGTGTTTGTTGAGACACTAGTACAGTGAAAAAGCATGCGAAACTGATTTGTAACTAGGGCATCACGTGGCATGTGCCTTTATTATACATCAACACCTTTACTATTGTAATGGAGATCTTTATTTAAGAATCTTATGGCCCGTTTGGTTAGCGATTGGAAAACTTGTTTTCAAAAATTAATTTACACCTAAACTAATATGCATTTTGTACTACATCCAAAACTGTTTTAGGATTTCCAATAAAATTATGTATGATTTTACAAAACAAAAAAATGTTGTTTTCTTTATTTTCAATAAAATCATTTAGGATTTTATAGTAAAGTCAAAAGAATAGTTTTAGATGTGATACAAAATGTAGTTAATTTAGGTGTAAATTAGTTTTTGAAAACAAGTTTTCCAATCGCGAACCAAACGGGCCCTAAATATTTGAAGGCCCTTGTGCCTCAACCTTGGTGCACATATCCAAACAATTGTTTTACTATTTTCAAAACCAAACTTAAGATTCTCCAAGAAAAACTGTTATGTGTTTAATTGCACTTAATTTTTAGAAATTAGGTTGGTTTGATAGAAATAATATAAATTTTGTTATTTATTTGTAAAGAAAATGCTAAACTTACTGCAAGCCTTACTGTATAGTCATCGCACGGTCATCAAATAATCTCATACTCCTCGTGATTTACATCATTTTTAAATTGACACAAATACCCTTTTAAATAGCATTTAAAGTAAGGTTTGCAGTACACTTTGCAGTATGTGTAGCATCGCCGTATTTGTAATTTGAATTCTAAAGAATTAAGAGTTCACATATCTAAAACGCATGACAAATAGTTAGTTTTTAACATAATTCTATAGAATAAACTTTTTAACCTCTCCAAAAAGGGACTGGTAGAAATTAACAATTAACAAAACTATTAAATACATTTCTTTGCAATCTACCCTAAACCCTTAAACTTTTTAGTGGAATTTTATTGGGCTCCAATTGCTTTGAACCATGTAAAAATCCGGACCCCGGCACAAACTGTAAAAACGCTGAGAATCTGATGGGGTGATTTTCTAGACGTTAGATTTTACATCGCTACTAGCTAACACCGAAAGATACAAAATGCCCCATTAACGAGGCTGATTGGACAGGGGTTGTAAAATCCATTTAATCAAACATCTTGATCATCAACTGTAATCATATATATTGAATTTATTTTTTTGAGGGAAGAAGGGTAAAATCTTATTGAAAACAAAAGTGAAAACAGGAATGAGAAAGATACAAGAGAGGGCTTATCCTACCATCAAAGCCTCCCACCCATTCAGTAAATCAAAGAAACAATACCCATTAAAAATGTCGCCCCTCAAATCCCACAAAAACATGAACCCTTTAGCTTTGCAAATAAGATCTGCTGAGGAGATCACTTTTGAATTAAAAGCACAGTCGTTTCTACCCAGCCAAACCAACCACCAAATAGCAAAAGGGATGAGCTTCCAGATCATCTTAGCTCTCCTACGCAATGTGCATTTCTCCCAAGACTGAATGACTCCAATGATCTCATTGCTTTGCACCCATTGCATACCAGTGGCTTTGATGAAGTAATTCCAAACAGCAGTCATATATATATTGAATTCTGAGTCAGGATTGGCAAACAAATTAATTAGAACTTGATTGAAAATCAATAGTTAAGAATCAACGGTAAGAATTTCTAATTAATTTTTTAGTGTGGCAAAAGTTTTAGAATGCATGAGTTATTTTTTTGTGAGGATAATGTACATGGTGAGGAGAACATCTTCTCCAAATTAGCCCTTGGATAATCTAATAGTCTGCTCAGATGGGAGATTTTGTGGCAAATATCAAAAATCAAATCCCAAAATTTCCTAACAGGTTCCTAATTGTTCAATTTATCTTCTGTTTCTGCCTTTAACTGCTTTCCTATCAGCGAATAATTTTGATAGTGTAATTTACGAGTGAGAGTAAAATGCTGAGCAATGCTATTCAACCCCCGAAGTGTACCAAATGAGCTGGCTTTCATCAGCATCTCCACATTCAAAACCAAGTCGATCTTAACTCTTAAATGTGGTGGTGTAGATGAAAGCCACCTCATTTTGGTACCTCAAATTCAGTACATTTTGGGGGTTGATAAGCATTTCTGAGTAGTGCTAGCCCAGGCCATGGCTTGAGGCGAGAGGCGGAACTAGGATTTTTTCTTAGGTGGCATTCATGCACAGCATACAAAATATTTTCACTTTAAACCATAGGTTTTGAGAAGGGATATTGCACCATGGCCTATCATATCATTATTTTTTGGGGGCTCACATACCTAAAGAAAGAATTTTATTAATGGAGAACAGTAGGATAAATACTTGAGTGACCTATTGGGTGGGCCACAAAAGAAATATCTAGATGAGTAGAACTTAAATAAATTTAACATGTTTTGGGTGAGGCACGTGCCTTATATACCCAAATGTTATGTGTAACACGATGAAAAGGTGAAGTGGAGAGAATCCAAAGTATGAGAGCATAAAAAATGTAACTACGACTACAAAATTCATCCTGGCAGGGTCCAAAATCACAGCTCCAAAATACAGTTGAGCTGTAGCTTGAGTTAGCACGAGTCATTCCTAAAATTATGGGTAAAAGAATAATCTTACACAAACAGTTATCTGTTATTTCTGATTGGATAAGTATGACAAAAACGTATGCATGGCCCATGGGTATATGTTCTTACTATTAACGCCGCATGCAATTTGGAAAATGTCCGTAAGTTGATCAAACTCGCGCAGATGCATGCACAAAAACCTGACACGAAGACAAAAGTCTAATGTTTAAGTAGCACCACTAGAAATACAGCAGCTAGACTAGCTAGCCCTAGCTGTGAGTTTTTTTTTTAAAAAAAAAAAAATTAAATTAATTGCATATTTAAGATTAATATTTAATGCAAAAAAGAAGACGTGTACTCAATCAAGTTATTTATTGTTTCGTTAGTTACTTCTTGTTTTTAAATTAAATAGCTAAGGGTAGTACATACGTCTTGGTCTGGTCTGGTTTGAAGGCCTTTTACGACTTGTTCGGTGAGGTGTGATTTCGTTACCATTAATTAAGGCATGGTGTAGTCTACACCGTGTAGATCGATTAACACTTTCATGAGTAATGCTGTTTGGACTGACAAGTTACAAAAGCTATACCCGATGCTTATGTGGTATGGTGGGTCTCACTGTCTTGTATGTTGGAAACTCTTTTAAAATACTTTTGGGAGAAAAAAGTGATGGGTCCCACTTGGCACATAAGCGTCCGACACCACTTTTGTACAACAATAGTGTTGTTTGGACCGACTACTTTACAAAAGTAGTGCCTGATGCTTATGTGGCAGGGTGGGTCCTACTACCATGTAGGTTATAAACCTTAAGAAGGAAAAAGTGGTAGGTCCCACCCTGTCACATAAGCATCGGGCACCATTTTTGTAAAATGGTCAGTCCAAAAGGTATTTTTGTTTGTAAAACTATCAGTCCAAAAAGTATTATTGCAGTGCTGCTTTTTGGATTTACAAAACAAATACCTGAAGCTTATGTGGCATCGTGGGTCCTACTGCTACATTAATTGGAAAACCTCTTATTTTTTAGAGAGCAAAAGTAGTGGATCCCACCCTACCACATAAGCATCTGACACAAATTTTGTAATGGTTTGTTTGTATGGATGATTCTAAGGTAGGGATTTAGTGGGGACTAGGGATTCATGTTTCCCTGGTCTGTTTGGCTGCCAAGAATCTCTGGAAATTTGTTTCCCAGAGAAACATGTTTTCCAGCAGATCCCTGTTTTGGAGTCCCACCTCTCCCCTTAGAATTTGTTAGAATTCTAAACTAAGGATTCACTATGTATTAACCCAACTCAATACAGATTACACCCTACAAAATTAAAACAACAAAATAGAGATTTTCTTTAGATTTTAAATGACAGCCAAACAAACCAAAGGATTCAAACTTCTAAGGATTCATGAATCCTTGGATTCTTTTATTGTTGCCAAACAAACCAAAGGATTCATATTTCTAGGGATTCATATTTCTAAGGACTCATGTTTCCCTTAGGAAACAAGAATTCTACATCCAAACACACTATAAAAGGATTGGTTCAAAAAGCTTTAATGCTCTTATATATGTATGTATTTTGGTGTACATGCGTATTTCTTATTATATATATAAACCTAGCTAGAGAGAGAGAGTGGAGAAAGAGAGAGAGAGAGAGAGGAAACCCATTTTGATATATGAGCATGGAAAGTGCTAGTTTTCTCATCACGTCCAAATATTCATTCATAAAAGTCTTGTCCCCCTCCAGAAAACCCATTAAAAATTTGGACTACAAGATGAGTACCAAGTTCATCAAGAGTACTACTCTATTATACGATCCTGCAGCTAATTATTATTATTATAACAGGCACAGCAACAAGCAGCAGCAGCAGCAGCAGCAGGATGGTAATATCTTTCCTATTATAACATGTAAGTACTACTACGTACTATATAGCTTGATCAAGAATATACAAAGTATCTAAATCTAATAAGTTCCCCAATTTGGGATCGATGGGTTAATTAATTTAATTAGATCTTAGAACTAATTGGATCGATCCCATCGCTACCTTAATTTCCTAAAATCGTTTATATATATTATCCTTTTTATAATTAATTAACTTTCTCACATAACAAAACATATAGTACATATATTGCATGTGATCTTTTTTTCATTTATCAATATATCTAACATCCAAAATTAAATAAAAATATTAACTCTTTTAATTAGGGCTAGTCTAGTATTGTTGCAACTTTTTAAACGAACTACGTACTTTATGTTTCTCTTAAATGTTGCTTCGAAAAGCTCTGCCTCTAGAAACTGTTGTGAAAATCTAATTATTTTTAATATAAATATTTTTATTTCAGATTACCAAATTGTTTTGGAATAATGCTACTTGTACTCCTTAGATGACTCCCAAGATAAGATAGCGAGATCTGTTTTGTGTAAAGTTGTTTCAAACTTTTTAAATTTGAAATAGATCTCGTCATTTCATCCTGAGAGTCATCCAAGAAGTATATATAGCATTATCCACACTTTTAGGGGCACAAATTATAAATAAAGGAGAAGCTAATGTATGTAAGTAAATAACAAACATATTTTGGAATAATCAAACGTCAAATTTGGAGGTCTTCAAATCGTATTAATGGAATATTTGACATATCTTTTCTTTTCTAGAATGAAATGTGGTTTACATTTAAGGATTTTGTTAACATGTGCCCTAAGGGCACATGATAAGCTTTTAGATTTTGTGTTTTGTTTAGTTTCTTAAGGTTGTCCAAACGGGCTGATTTTTAGATATGTATGTTATTTATACTATTTAGACCATATCTAAAAAAATCAGCTCAATCGGAGACCTTTAACACCCTCTAACACAACGAACACTTAATTTAGACTTTAATATAGCAAATGAACGGCTGGCATTTAAAGTGATTTGTTTGGAGGGTTAGATATTTCTGATTTAGCTGATTTTTTGTGAACATCTTATAAATAATGATAATATTATGTATACAATTAAGCTGATTTGAAGACCTCTAACTTGCAAAAAAAACTCCTTCAAAAATAATCTTATCGTGTGCTCCATCGTGTGCCCTTAGGGCACACGTTAACAGGACCCTACATTTAATTGAAGAGTTTGAAGTTTGTACAACAATAATAGAGTATATATTCAAAATTTTAGTGCCATTAATTACTTGCTGGTGTCGTCATGTATGACAATTTAATTGTTTTGCAAATCTTTCAATAATTATGATAAAAGGGTTATGAAGTACATTTGGACATTAAACCTACCCACGTAAAGTGCGTGTGATGAGAATAGGGTAGGGGGTGGGACTTGTGTTAGGTCAACCCAACCAACTCGAACCCCACCCGGTATTTAGGCAAGCATGGGCAAGATTGTTGGGCATTTGGGCAACTATGGGCATTATTTTACCAACCCAAAGTTGAATTTGGGTAAGCTTGGGCAGAAATAATTGTCAATCCAGATAACGCGCCCAACCCGAGAAACTTATATATATAGATAAATATATAAAGATTTTAATTAATTTCTAACATGTGAAAAATATTTTGAAAGATAGAAATAGATAAATATATTGAATTACTAATATAGGGTGTTGGAGGTATTAAGACCAAAAAAAAATATTTTCCGTGTCTCATTTTATGTAAAGTTAAAAAGATTTTTGTTACTTAATAAATAAAACTCGAAAGATTTTAAAATTATCTTTAATTTATTTATCACGTGAGCAGATCAATTTTTAGCTTGTTTATCTTTTGAAACCATGAATGATATTTTGTTTAATGAAATTTGTTATCTATTTGTTATTATTTTTTGTATTAATAACTCCATCTAATTACATAAATTTATTGAAACTTAGGCAACCCTAAGAACCTAAAGAATGATCCGTGGGTAGACTCATTCTGAGTTTTGTGAGCTCTATGGGCATTCTGGGCACACGGAGGTATAGTGTGGGCGTGGCATGTTCAAAGCCTCTAACCCGCCCAAGTCCCACCCCCTATGGACAGTCAATTCACATGTGCTTCATTCGTGTGAATTGGCTGTCTATTCATAGCTCCGCTAGATTAAATTTTAGGGGAAAAAAATATTTTCTAATAGGGTAATTTTTTATTTTTATTATTAGGTTGTGATATCAGATCATCACGGGAGGATAACAACGGACCATCAATTAAAGCTGATTGGCGTTCATTCAGAGCGAGTCTAGTCGCAAGCGAACGTACAGCAAAACCAGAAGAGTCATCAAATTGGTCGGATCCTAGACCTATAGAGGACAATCACCCACGTGTCACGAATGGGAAGAAGTGGGCCCATATCCTCCACGAGCCCGAAAAGGGTTGTTTACTCGTAGCTACAAAGAAACTCGATGGGGTCAACATTTTCAAAGGGACGGCGATCCTACTCCTATTGATGGATCCTACGGGTCCCACAGGTATTATACTCAATAGGCCATCATCCTTAAGGGAAACAAGATCAACGGTTCCAGATGTTGAGGAGATATTGTTTGATATGCCGTTATACTTTGGAGGACCGATAGATGAAAAATTGGTATTAGTGGGTCCCAGGAAGGGTGATGCTGAAGAGGTTGTTAGGAGGAGTGGGGTGTTTGAGGAAGTGATGGAAGGGTTGTATTATGGGACAAAAGAAGAGAGTGTGAGTTGTGCAGCTGAGATGGTTAAAAGTAATGAGGTCGAGGTTGAGGATTTTAGGGTTTTTGAAGGGCATTGTTTGTGGGAAAACCTAGACAAACTGAAGGAGGAGATAAGATCAGGTTATTGGAATGTGATAGCTTGTAGCCCAAGTATAATTGGCATGGGCTGAATTAATTCGTAATACTAGCAAGCAAGGCATGTATTCTGTATTTTATTGGGTCTTAATTTGTGTAAGTTGGTTATGTTTTTTTGGCTTGTTTTGATTAATATTTTTTTCCCTTAGACGAAATTACCAATGTTGTTGGTATCTTTATGCGTTGTGTGCATTTATATATATATGTACATCTCTATTATTGCAGTGGGACTATTTATATATATATTATTTACAATTTTATTTCTAATCAATTTTTATGATGCTATATATTTTAGGATAATATGATTTATTTTAGGATAATATGATGCATTACTTATTAAGAAGCTTAATTTTGGAAAGTAGGTGGCGTTCATGTGTAGGTTATGTATTTACATAAGGGTAAAGCTAAACTTATAGCAAAATCTAACAAAATTTCATATCGAAAGTTAATCCGATGGTAGAATTATTATTTACATACCTTCGTGATTCGCGTCTATTCTAAATTGACATGCATCCACCATAAATTGTACTTTCGATAGGAAATTCAATAAGTTTTTCGATAACCCTAGCATCACATTTTACATGCCACCAAGGCCCGTGGGAATGGGCTAACCTAAAAAGAGACCCAGCCTCCTACAACCCAATACAAAACGTGTCAGTTTTCTTTTCCACAAGGTATCAAACTTCTTGCTTTTAGGGGACGTTAAGCCTATGTTTGGTTTTTTCTTAAACAAGAGATACAAAAACATCAACACACATTCTTGACTATATTGTTTTCCTAGATTTCTAGAGGTAATTAAAAAAAAAAAACTCAAATTCTTAAAAAAAAAAAAAATGTTATTAGCTTTATAATTAACTTGGGAACAATTTTTCGACACCGCCTAAATTTTAGTTACCAATAAACAGCCCACTTTTGGAGAGGTTTTAGTGATTTTTAGACGTTAGATTTTATCAATAATTTGCTTAAACATTGCTAATGAGTTTGGGTGGATTTACAAAAACCACAAATATTCTATTTAATGATCAAACATCTTGATCAGCCTGACAGCATCAACTGTACGTAATCCAACATTAACATTAATCATACACATGTAAATACCAATTAAAATTGTAAAATCATCTAATAACGAAAAGAACTTCAATTTTTGCATCCAATAGATCTCTTTGAAATTCCAGACTCACCACTTTTTCTTTTCCTTTTTTTTTTTATTTTTTTTTATTTGGTGAAATTTAGTGATAAAGAGTCGAGAGTCCTTCAACCCTAATAAAATCTAAAACCCTATCCCTCCTTATCCATGAAATTCTTTGCCTTCTTAAAAGCCTTCCTCAAATACCTTCCAAACCTAACCAAATCAACCCTAACATCCTGACTTTTCAGATATATGTTCTTAGTATTAGAAAAATTTTCCTTAATGAGTGCTTTAGGGTTTTTCAACACCAAATGATCCATCCCATACTTCTCCACCAAACTGCTCTCATTCACTCCAATCTTATACTCCATATACTCCAAACCCATATCCCTCGCCGGCTTTCCGAAGCAGGTCTCCGCAAGCCAGTCTATCCCAATTGGCACCACCTGTATAAACACGGAACCCGGCCGAAGAAACAAAGAATGTGTAAGTGCAGCTCCATGAACACCCACCATTGCATGGCTTCTGTTTATCAGCTCATAAGCATTACTCAATGAGGTGAACTTAGTTGGTTCAAATATGGATACCTCAAAACCCACCTCCTTTGCTAACAATACTACTTGAGCTTGGTTCAAGATGACCCGGCCAACATCACCTTTCCGACCCACTAGTACTAAAATGGGTCGACGCCGGGCAATAGTAGCTAATGTTTGTCGACCCGTTTTAGCATCATAGGCAGTTCCAAGTAGGACGCGAAAATCGATGAACGTATCCAAGTTGGGTAACAGTTTGGGGTTTATGGCCATGTAACCATGAGATATTAGGCCTATGGTTGTAGATGGAAAGCAATGAGTTGCAGTTTCATTGTCTAGGTTGATGATAGGGTAGGGAGTGAAGCGTTGAAGCAGCTCAGAATACTTACTGAGCCACCAATTACGAGACATAGAGATGACGAGGACAGGGTGGACCCCGTTAAGGGCGAAGACTGATCGGACGGTCACGAATAGAGGAATGAATCCATCGTTGAAGTCATGGAAGAGATTTCCTGTGTACCCACCAGCACTGAATACAACAGCTGGGGCTTGGTGTTGGACTTGGCAGTGAATCTTAGTTGGGGATGTGATGAGAGTGAGTTCTTTTATATGGGACATGGTGTTGTTTTCCCATTTCCTTGGGTATGGACGGATTTTCTGCTTGTTTGGTGGTGGGCCCAACGAGTTGGCTGTGGTTATTGGGTCCCACACGTAAAAAGTGGAAATTATTGGGTCCAGGGTAGTTGGACCGTTGAGGCAACAGATATCGTAACTTTTGTTAGTTCGGTTGCAACTGATGAGTTGGGTAGGTGGTGGTGGCGGTGGTGGTGGTGATGCTGAATGCTCAGACGGTTGTTTTGGGATGACCTTCCAGTGACTCGTTTTCAACTGGGTACGTTTCTCTGCAAGAACGTAAAATGATGAAGGTAGAGATAATCAGTTCAGAGAATACCAACAAATACACATTACAAAAATTCTGAATGAACAGAAAACCTCTTTCCGGTTTTCAGACCGAATTGATAATATACTGCTCCTGTGGGTTTCGAATTAGGTCAAGAAATTTTAAAAAAGGAAAAAAAAATATTCAAGCAATGGTAAAATAGACAATATTCGGTAGAGGGATACTTGACTCGAGTATTAAAATAACTTTTGGAATAAATATGTTGTTCCTATGATCTTCATAATGAGGTGAACATCATCACAAAAAATTATCGTCTGGTCATCTCATCCCATGTAAACCCTAAATATGCAAGGTTTTCAGGGGTTTTTGAAGACACGTACGTATCCTCGGTTAATAATAAAAGGGAGGGATACTTAACCCTTGCTTTCAAAAGCCCTTGGTCTGATGGGGTCCACATGGTAATAATGTAAAAGTTGTTTTTTAGTGAGAACTGCCATCACCATAGACATCATTCTTATTAAAAAAACACTATTAACCTAATTTAACATTGATCAGGGATTTTTCAAGTCGGTGCCAATAATCCCATAAAAGAATCTATTTTTTTTTTATGATCGGGATGTCCAAACTTCTTAGAGCATCTAAATATTTTCCGAGGTAATGCTTTTTTTTTTTCTGTTAGCAGTTACAAGATAGATCTGGGGAATTAATCCTACAGAACTAGCCATCAAAGGGGTTCAAACTCTCAACTTCTATATTGTGAGGTGACTGTGAATGCGTTAAGCCATCCCTTTGATGGTTTTACCAAAACAAAAAAAATCTAAGGGCTCGTTTGGTTCGCGATCCAAAAACTTGTTTACAAAAACTAATTTATACTTGAACTAATAAACTATATATTGTATCACATCTAAAACTGCATTTTTACTTTACTATAAAATCCTATATCATTTCATTGAAAAACAACATTTTTTATTTTATAAAATCCTACATGAGTTTATTGTAAATCCTAAAACAGTTTTGAATATAGTACAAAATGTATATTATTTAGGGCTGCACAAGGTTCGATTTGGTTAGTTTTTTGTCAAACCATACGAAACAATGATGGTTTTTTTTTAGAACCAAAA
Organism: Macleaya cordata; assembly: GCA_002174775.1. Lineage (NCBI taxonomy): Eukaryota > Viridiplantae > Streptophyta > Magnoliopsida > Ranunculales > Papaveraceae > Macleaya > Macleaya cordata. The sequence goes on from MVGT01001458.1 coordinate 34,938, forward strand.
CCACACTATCGGTTTTTTAGATTTTTTAGGTTTTTCGATTTTTTTCAAATTTCGAATTTTTTTAGGGGTTTTCAGTTTTTTTAACGGACAAATCATTCAAAACTAAAGTTTAACTAGATTTAAAAAAAATTAACATATAACATTTATTAATTAATTATTTAAACTTAAACTAAAACATGACATAATTAGAGCACTTGCATTATAAAAAATTTAAAGTTCGTTCAAACTTAATAAATGAAAAAGTAATAATACCCAAATATTTATTTAAATTTAAAACATGAAAAAAAAATGTCCAAGTGTTCAACCATCTTAAGTAATTATTAATTCTCTCTCTTTTTCTATAAAAATTATTAAATTTAATATGAGAAGATCATATCCTTACAAAAAATTATATTAATCAAAAATAATTATAAGGTAATTTATAGGCCATCCATTTTAATTATTACTTATAAATTAAATTTTGATAAGGTTAAAAATTTTGGTACGATATGATTAGGAACGAAGTCATAAATTTTTTTTAAGGAGAAAACCACAAAGCACAACAAATTTTTTTGGTGTGCATAAAAGCTTGCGGGGTACGTGTTAAGAAATGAGTTGGTCAATTTCTAATTTTACAAAAAACTAAGGCACAATATACTAAAATCTTAATAATTGGTCGGGCACTCAATTTCGTCATATGTATTAGATGCTGGAGTTTAAATTTTTTTTGGTGGGGCACTCCCCAACAACGTGCAAGATAGCTCGTCCCCAAATATGATTTATATTATTTTTTTTATGAAGATACATGGTAAAGTCTGTGAAGCAGAGTTCATCTTCATATCTTAGATATCTCTAGATCCCAACATATTTCTATAGCAACATAGTGGCAATTTTAATCATGGTATACCACAATTGAATTTTTCACAATAAAAATAATAATTATACAAAATAATATATATAAATTTGAGAATACACATCACACATATGTATTGCCTCATATAGGATACAAATTGACATAGATACATTGACTTATGAAATTGTGATTATATTAAGAGCGAGTCTCCTTAATTCATATTTTCATAAGTTAGCATGCATATTATAATAATGCATATGTATACTATATAGGTATATGCGCGGATTTTTTTTGGGTTTTTTTGGTTTGGTCTTTTGGTTCGGTGTTTTGGTACGGTTTCAGTTTTTTTGATTTTTTGAAAACATGAAACCAAAACCAGACCATAAATATCGGTTTTTGCGGTTTTTTGATTTTTCTGGTTTTAGGGTTTTTAGTTTTACAGTTTGTCGGTATTTTTTTCGGTTCGGACCGGTTCGGAATGGATTTAAAACCGCACCATGTGCAGCCCTAATATTATTATAGGTGTAAATTAATTTTCTAAAACAAATTTTGTGATAACCAAACGGGCCCTAAACTTTTCAATAGAGAGGAAGGATAAAGGGAATTTAAAATTCCAATATAGAAAGAGTGTGTACTCCCCCAGTTCCACATATGAAACTTTTTTTTTTTATGATTAATTTAATATTGTGTAAACATCGGATGAGCCAATTTATCGTTTCCAAATGAAGTCTTAATAAAATGATTTTAAATTTGTTGACTATGAGGAGCCAGAAAAGGACTGCAGGTGGGCCCAATGTCCAAACAGTTTAATTTTTTTACAAAAGAGCCGTGTTTATATGGAGAAAAAGGAAAAGTTTTTGGTAGATTGAAAAGTTGATGCTTCCCATTAGGATTAACGAAATTGAGCATACTAACCTACCACTTAGCCAAAATCCTTACACCAAAAATTAAAGTTAAATTAACAACAAAATCTTTTATTATTTTTTATCGAAAAGTAATCCGACCATAAAACCATTTTTCATATATCTTTATATTTTACATCTATTCTAAAGTAGTATACATGCACTGTAGATTATACCTTTGGAAAAAAATTCAGTAATAATCTGTTTGGATAAGGGATTTGGGGGAGGGATTTTGTGGAGACTAAGAATTTGATGAAAAAATCATATTATATTTTTCTTCAAAGTCCCTAGTCCCCACAAAATCCCTCCTTAAAATTTCTTGTCCAATCCGTAAACTTAACATCACCCTTAAAATAATTATAAGGAAAAAATTAAATCACCAAAAAAAAATCCTAATAACCCGTATTTGAATATGGTAGTCATATCAGCAACGTGGCCTAATGGCTACAGTTTAAAAACTGGTTCCTTTGTTAAAGGACTCTCAAAACAGTACGCGATAAGAAATGGTATTTTAAGTTTGAAAAAGGACCTCAGCTTTAAATTATCAGTAAAAATTGCACTGATTTAAAGGTAGGTCATGTTTTTAAGGAAAAAATTGGAGAAAAAAGAAAAGTAATAACCCCCCCGTAAGAAAATTCAGGGCCAACCCATAACCATTTCGGATGTTTTGGGTCGCCCTTAACAGGGACCTTATGTAAGGTCCCCAACTCATGCATGCACCCATATGGACAAAATAGTCATTTCAGTTTTAATAATCGGTCCATGTAAGTTTGTTTAGTTGGTATCGGTCACGTTCATTCAAAGCTTGGAAGTTTGGAGAAGAAACAGGAATGGAGAATCCGATTAGGTACGCAACCAAATACCTAAATTACCCCTTACCAGTACGAGAAGACCAAAATTTAGAACTACTTTCATATAAAACTAATCGAAGAAAAACAAAAGTTAATTTAAAAAAAAAAAACCTGAAAATAAAGATAATTGAAGATCGTAAATACCTGGAGTCTTTGTTGAATTTGATAGAGATATTGATGATCTGGAAATTGATGAGAGAGTGATCTGATGAATCAAGAAAAATAACACGAACGCCACACATATGGTCACCGTCGTCGTAGAAGCTCTTCTTCTTTTCATCTTCTTCTTTTTTTTTTTGCAGATTTGGAAGCTAGCTACGGATCTCTTCAGTTTTCAGATCAAATCTGTTCCAATTTTCAATAACGATCGATACAACTCTCTTTGTCTGGATTTAGGGTTTTCCAAAGGGTGCACTGAGGTCTTGTTATCCTGCAAATTAACATTAATTACCTTGCTCACTTAAACATCAAACTTTCAATTTTCTATATTTCAATTCAAGCACCAGTAATGCTGACCACTTCCTTTTGGGGATGGGGCCTACATGCATGCTGACCACTTGGCTTATTTGGGCCCACTTGGAAACGTAGTACAGTTGTTTTTGAGGAATAATCAGAACTTTTTTTCCAAATTCAGAAAAGTTTTCAGAAACTGGTGAATGAAGTAAACATGCCCTTCAATTCGGACAACAAAGTGGCTACTGTAATTAATTGACGTCTTTCCGTTTTAGGGTTTTCAAAAAGACTCGTATACGCAAAATGGTCATTTCACAATACTTCCGGCATGTTTATTCACGTCTGAGGAAGAAAAACAATCATGAATTTGGTTCAAAGGTGAGGAAATACCTGAAGTACCCTTAAAGTTGTTGTGAAGTCTAAAATTAAGGAGGACAAAAAGGAAAATTCATGGTGATTCAAAAGGAAAATGTAGTGATCATCAGGAACTGAAATCAAATATTAATGGATGTCAGTCATACCTTTTAGTCTTTATTGAATTTGTTGAATGAAGATGATCTCGAAAATCACAGGAGATTGAATCGATGAATAACTCTCTGATTCGGATTTCATTAAGGAATTAATACGCCTCCATTGAAGGATTTAGGGTTTTGGTCAAGCAGCTCCAGTTGTAGTATAACCTGCAAAACTAGATTTCTCGAATTGATTCACCTGAGATTGATAAGAAAAAGAACTTAATATTAAGTGTGATGATCTGAAATTCTAATCTAAAAAATAAACTTGATTTTAGCTAGGGTTTCTTTGATCATGAACTTACAAGTTATTTCAACACCCAAAGAGGAAATTGAAATGGCTGCTTCCGAAACAGAGTTTTTTTTTTTAAGGCGCTTAGAAGATGGAGGGAAGTAGAAAATGTGTGAGATAGCCCATGTTGTCTCGTAAGTCGTAACTAAGTATACTGTAACAAACCGATCGGTTTACAAAATTGGTGGGACTCACTACTTTTCCCCTTCCAAAAAGCGTCGGGCGTTTGTTTTGTAAGCAGCTGCACTCATGCTGTAAGACGGAGGAGAACATTTTCGTTGACGTAGCCATCGAATTGTGCCACGTAGTCCGAGCTTGTTTGGAATTCCACAGTGGGCCCTTCCTATAATTCTATTTTGGCCACCACAATGGGGAAGCCAGGATTTCAGTTTACTAGGAGCACACCAGGTTGAGGACACTAGGCCTACCACCACCCCCAACAACCACAAAATATAAAAAAGAAAACTTTCTCTATAAGTTTGAGTTAAACATGGCATCAAAGTAACGATCTAAAGAGGCGTGAAGGGTTTAAAATAAATTAAAAAAAAACGGTAAATGAGTGGTACACCTTTGCATGGAGAAAAAAGTAATTGAGAGAACAACCTTTTTTTGTGTCGAGGCCATGGCACACATTAACACGCGCAAAAAGATGGAAAACCCATTCTACTGAATTTCTTTTTGACACGTGACAGAGAGAGAAAAATAATTTTTTTAACGTTAAAATGGCTATAAATTCAAAAATATAAATCGAATTTGAGCAAAAATTATATATTTGTAAAATATTTTTCAAGTTCTCTCAAACAAGATCAATCATAGATACCAAATTCGGAAAAAAAAACTCAAATACGAAGTGAATGCAAACTCTGATCTGCATACAATTTAATATGCAAATTATGATTTGCATACAATAGTTAAGTTTGCACATTTGAGTTCCTACATTTAAATTTACCTACCATGAACTTTAATACTTTACTGAACATCAAAATAAGCAAATGTATAATGCATATAGGCTAAAAAAAGTGCATAAACTTACTATTTCAAAAAAAATATAAATTACAACTTGCATACTGACTAGGTTTCTAATTATGCATTTCAAGTTCAACAATACAACATTGAACATCAAACACATGCAAACGTATAATGCATATAAGCTTAAAAAAGTGCAGAAACTTACAATTTTAAAAAATATGCCATGCAAATTATAACTTTCGTACTTACTAGGTTTTCAACTATGCATTTTAGGTTTAACAATACATTAATGGACATCAAAATAAGCAAATTTGATATGCATATAGGCTAATTACAAAAGTGTAAATACTCAAATTTGAAAGAAATAAACTATGCAAATTACAATTTACATCTCACTTGGGTATGCAATCTGAGTTTGTACAGTCAGATTATAATTTTTTTTGCTTTGAATTTAGTATTTTTGACTGATCTTGTTTTGATGATCTTAAAAAAAAAAAGCTTTTCAGAAATATAAATTTTATCTAGAACCTATTTGTAGATTAAAAGTCATAGCATTTTGAAGTTAAAAACATTATTTTTTTCTCTCTCTGCCACATCATCATTTACCATAAACAAAATAGTTGAAGAATTGATAATTTGCATACACATAAGGGTAGTTTAGGTATGCAAAATTAACACCTTTAGAGAAAAACCACAGCATATCACTACAAAAAAAAGACTTTTAGGGACGGTTTAAAACCGTCCCCAATACTCATAAACCGTCCCTAAAAACTATTTGGGACGGTTGTTCAACCGTGGACAACCGAGGCGTCGCAGATAGTATTAGGGACGGTCTTTGCGACGGTTTTTAACATTGTCGACAGTAATCGACTTATTAGGGATGGTTCTTTCCATTCCTAAAAGTTTTAAAAAGCGTGGTCCAAATCCTATTATTAGGGACGGTTATAACCGTCACTAAAATATCATGACTATTGGGGACTGTTCAAAACCGTCCCTAATACCCTGTTTTATTTAAAAAAAATAATAATAAAATAACTAGCTAATAGCCTTTTCAGAGCACAAACCCATAAAATATAGCAATCTATATTCCATTCCATTTAATATACAAGCAAGACATACATTATACCATATTCAACAAGTTTTTTCTTGAACACTTGTTCTTTCAATTAATAGAAAAAACAACTCTAACAGTTGAAAAATTACACCATAATCACAAATCATAAGGGAAACAACTCTAACAATTTAATACTATCTAATGAATATCCTGTTCTATCAAAAAAAACTCTGACAGTAAAAATGTACACAACAGTCTAATAAAGTTTCAAACATCTCTTTATATCCACCTGCAGCATGTGTGAAGGTCCACGATGCATTAGTTTGCTTGTATTCTTCCTCTTCGACCTCTCATAAGTGTTTCCATGGCACTCGAGTCCTAGAGAAGAACATAATATAATTTTCACAGTAGAATTCAAAATGACAAATAGAAGCTGCAAAAAGTAAGGTTTGTTCCTAACAACTAATCACATACAAACAACATCATTCTCTATACAACTAATCCCACAGCACCATTCAGCTTAGAAAAAGAAGAGGAAGAGAATACATAAATTTCTTATCAACTAAGTAAGCTTAGAACAACGAAGAGTATGAATTACATAAACATACAATTTATAGAAGTAGAAATACTTGATATACCTTGCAAGTGTTGGTAGAAATAGAACTTCGGTACTGCTGACTGTGCCAAGATCTTAATTTTGTTCACTTTGGTCCACTCAAGGCTGCACTTCGTAGTAACAACTATAAGCATTTCATCATGCAAGTAACGATTACAAAAACTTATGCAATGGCCAAATGGGTTCAGCAGTAAATGAGTTGCGACATGAACTGACGGTACTCAACGGAACATTCTTTAATTGCTTAGTAGGTGTTTAAGACTATACGAGTGCTGGTCATGACAAACTAGATAACAGATTATAAGAATAAGATAAGGTTCCATCAATTAATGAAGAAAAACTACTATATCCATGCCCAAGATAAAGGAAACATACATAGTATAACTAAACGAAAAAATCTCGAAGTCAAGAGTTGCATTAATGAGTGCATACCAAGTATTGAAGAAAAGTGAAAGGGTGGTTGTATCTCTATATACACAGTATGTCTTAATTCTTTAATTATTTTATTTTCTAATTAGGCTCTGCTTGGTATGCAGAAAAAATTTGCATAATGCAAATTACCATAGTTATGGTAGTGGTAGTTTGCATGGACAAACAGGGCCATAGGTATCCTAACTAGCAGAGGAATACTATACCAAGCAGCTAATTTATCAATTTGACCGGGAATAACTGCAGATGCGAATTTTCCCTCCATACCAAGCAGGGCCTTAAGCACAAATATTTTTGTTCAAAAACAAAAGTATCATGGATTATATCAGGCCAAAATGATTTGTAAAAAGAATTATGAAAAAGAAATCTGAACAAACTATATGCTGCTGAAATCAAACATGTAGATGTTAAACATAAGCTTCATAGGTAGATGCAATTAATATTACTATCCGCAATTAGAAAGTGGAAATTATCTATCTAGTTATAAAGCGTATAAATAAATAAATACCTATGTACTTTCTTCCCTTGTCCAAAGCTTTAACATAGTGCTCATAGTATTGCTGACAATAGACTTATTGAAATTAAGGACCTAAAATGGAGACGAACAAACCCACCATTAATAGACACCCAAAACAGAGTACATATCTCAAAACAGAACTCATATCTCAAAACAGAGTACATATCTCATAGATTGAAACCCAAATCTATTTTTTTTTCCTTCATCAAAGATTAAAACCCCAAATCGATAGGCTGAAGCCCAGATCTAATCTAGTTTTCATCTAAGAATGAAACCATATCTGATTTGGTTTTTCAACATAAATTGAAACCCAAATCTGTTTTTTTTTTCTCGTCAAACATTAAAACCCCAAATAGATTGAAGCCCAAATCTATTTTGTTTTTCATCATTGATTGAAACCCTAGATCAAAAAGTTGCATCCCAAATCTGATTTGTTTTTCATCACAGAATGAAATCACAGATCGATAAATTGAAACCCAAATCTATTTTTTTTGTCATAATCAAAACTATACTTAAAACCAAACCTAGTGGTGTTGTTGAAGCGATGGCGAGAGAGGGGTTTTTTTACCTTGGTGAGAGATAACCATTGTGGTTCTATTGCAACGATGGTGGCGGTAAGGGGAACCTGCGAGAACAAAACTCGTACAGCTTAAAAAGCTTTGAACCTCTAGGAACATAACTTGTAAAGTGATAGAGACCGAGATAAAGAGATATAGGGTTTTACCTGCAGCATTGGTGGTGAACACAACAATGGTGGTATGCACAGCAATGGTGGTGGGATGATTTCTCTCCCGACGAAAATTTTCTCCTGAAAATAACTTTCTTCTGCAAGAAAAAAAAATGATCTGAGATTGAGAGAGAACCAGAGAAAGAAAGAGGCACAGAAGAGCTTGACATAAAGAACTCGAGAAAGAGAGAGAGCAGAGAGCAGAGAGAAGAAATGAGAGATCTCTAGAGAAAGATAGCAGATAGAGAGATAAAGGGTTACCAGCGGCAGTGGTGTGCACGATGGTGGTGGAGGGAAGATTTCTCATGGAAACGGTGGCGTGTGCAGGAGATGGTGGGGAGCTTTGAGAGGAAGAAGTTTGGGGAATGGGAGAGTACACAATAGGGCTTAATCGATTTGGGGAAAAACAAAATTTCTCCTGGCAGGTTTGTCCAAATTGTCCTTTTAAAATATTTTCGTGAAAATAAGGTGCAGAAAAATTTGTGCGCCAAATATTTTTCACAATAGGGATAAAACTAATAAGGCTAAACCGTCCCAAAGAAAGTTATTGGGGACCATTTTTTGGGCTGTCCCTAAAAGATCATTTCCACGATTTTAAAAGCTAATACTGAAGGACCGTCCGTGACGGGCAAAACCGTCCCAAATATTCACTTATTAGGGACAAAAATTTACCAAACCGTCCCTAAAAGCTAGTAATTAGGGATAGAATAAAATAAACCGTCCCCAATAATATACTTATTAGGGATGGTTCATAAAAATGTCCCTAATACTCCGTCCCTAAAACTCCTTTTTTTTGTAGCGCAAGCCCCAAACTAATAAAATCTAAAATCCAGAGGGATTGTACGCATAAATAGAATGGTGCATGTCCTCTCCTAAATCTTGACAAAAAGGAGGGTTTCTTTGCCCTTTACGTGAATAAAAAAATCCAAAGGGGATGTATCAGGGTGGTGGAACCACCTTCCGAACTACATAAATAAAATAATATTAATAGCTCTCTATACAAGTTAAAGCTTTTAGAAAAAATAGTTGTTCAACTATGGATGCACACGGTTTGGTTTTTAATCCAGTCTCAATTGGTCTGAACTGAGAAAAATACGGAAAAGTCGAAATATCAAAAAACTCAAAAATTAAAAAAAACCGATCTTGCGGTCTCAGTTTTGGTTTCATGTTTTAAAAAAACCAAAAAAACTAGTAAAGATATATGGTACATATACATATATACATTAATAAATATGTATGCTAATATTATTTCAAATATAATTCACTAATAAATATTCACATCTTATTAATACATGCAAGAGATAGATCCTTGTACATAATTATTCATAATCACTTTTATACAGTGACCTGTGGTGCCGGGTGAGGATATTCTCCACACCATGTAGATCTTCTCCGAAATAGCCTAATTTACGAGTGTACTTCTAATCTCATCATTCATTGATTGCAATATAGTGGTGTAATAGATGACTAGTTAAGGTTAGAAATTTTAGAATGGGTTGAATTTCAGAAAGGATGATCAATCTACATTGCAAAAAGACTGAAAAAATCTAAAAAAACCATTGGTGTGGATTTGGTTCCCACAAGAAAAAAAAACTGTTAAAGTTTGTTGTGGTTTTGGTTTTTGTCAAAAAGCAATGGTTTGGCTTTGGATTTGGCAAAAAATCCAACCAAACTGAACCGTGTGCAACCCTATCATTTTCTCCTACACTATAAACCCCATAAACACGATAGAAATTTTTAAATTTTTTGAACCATCATCTATTCACTATTAATTTTGAACAAATTTTTATTACGATGTTAAAAATTTATATATATATATATATATATAATGAAGAGATCATCGTCAAAAGAACGACCTTTGAATCATATATCTCCATGATGAGGGCCCACATGTGTTGTAAGAAAAGTGTAAGAATTAATTTGGGTGTAATTTGATAGAAACTATAATATATGTTGCTTGGTTAAAATTCAAAAACCCATGGGGTACGCGCACCTCATGTGGCTTCACCATTGCTATTTGGACCAACTCGTAACTCGGTTTAGGGTATTACTACAGGGACACCAGATTTTTGACATCAAAGATTACATCTGCTTATTTTATTGATTGGAAACTAATCATAACAGTTGCTTAAAAAATATTAATTCTATTTCAGCCCCTCATACCACTTTTAAAAAGCAGATATAATATTCTGGTGTCAAATTCTAGTGTTATTCTAGTAAAACTCCTTGATTTATGCCCTGATGAACATGAGACTTAGCTTAAATTCATGATAGACCCCGAAAATTACTTTAATGTGAATAAATTGAGTGGATTTCAACTGGTCACATCCGCATTAGTCCATAAATGTCCAATTAAGGTCCTCCTAGTTTGATCAGAGCCGTCCAAATGAAATTTGAAATGTTATGTGAAAATTTTAAAATTAGATTTTTATTTTTAAGTAAAAATTATTAATAAAATTTTGGGGTAGGATCATATGCCATAGTTAAAAAAAAAATTGATGTTGCGTTATTGTACGTACCCATGAGATAAAAAAAAAAAAATCAGTTAAGAAAATACCCCAATTACCCTTAATATGCAACAGATAACCTTCTTAATTTCTTTTTCCCTTCCTCTTCTTCCCTCCTCTTCTTCTCTTTCTTCCACAAGCGAACAAGCAAAACCAGATTTTATTCTCTCTCTCCTTTATCTTTTCTTTGTTGTTTTAGATTAGGGTCCAACCAAATCAAATCGTTTAGTGTATACATTTACAACCAATACTGATGCAGGGCAGAGATCAAAATAACTCATAAATCTAAGAACAAAATAATAGAGAACAATTTCTCTAAACTAAATTTCATTAATCATCAAAAACTAAACTTAATTTTCGTTTTTGGAGCTCCTTATATAGATAACTCCTACATAACAAGTTAGAAACCTACCAAAATACTAAAAACTTGGACCCTAAGGTATCTACTACCTATAAGCAACTTTCTAAACCTATTAAAACTCAAAATAGACACTTCTAGACCTTCCTAAATAAGCCCTAAATATTAAAAACGAGATTAACTAATTTTTAATAAAAATAAATTTAATGAAATCATAAAAATAAAATAAGAATTTAATTTGTTCTAAATCATCCTTCATCAAATACTTTCATTAATTTGTCATGTGAATCAACCTTTCCTCTTATGTTTACAGTAAAATATACAGATTTTGAATGCTAAGGTTTTTAGTGATTTTTTTTTTCAATAAGCTTTTCAATTCATTTGGGGATCAGGCTTTTAAGTTGCCTTTGCTGCCATTATAATCAACCCAAATTAAATAATAAGATTGTTTTTTTTTTTATCCCAAATAGAAGTAGACAAAGTGATTTATCTCGTGACTGGCATATGAACCAAAATTGCAATCTATGATTGAAGATTGCTTTTTAATTCAAATTTCACTCTTTCTCCCAGTTCCTTAAGCCTAGCTTGCAAAGTCAGGTCCTGCTTTTTTATTAAGACTACAGAGTCCATACTCTCAAGATATGGATATGATTTTACTTTCAAGAAGTAGTCAAGGATAAAAGGGAAAAGAAAGGAAGAAAATGGAGTTCAGATGTCTATAGTGTATAAGTGTGTGGACAGTGAAAGATAATTTCAGATGAAAATGGGCAAAAGAAGGTCACCGGTTGCACATGAAGGGCATATAGAAGATTTAAAATAGTTGAGAGTGTATTTGTAACCAAGTTAGAAAAAAAAGGTTTTAGGAGAGTTTATTCAAGTGCAGGTAGTAAATGTAATAGATTTATAACTTTGGGATCCACAGGGTAAAAGACTCAACTTTTTATTTTTAAAATTTTAATAATGACGTACTGTTATCAAAATTAAATGATGAGTCACTCACATTGACCTTAACGACTCAATAGAATATTGGCCACATAACATTGAGTAGAAAACTGGAGCTTGACTCAAGGGTGGGGAGTACTTAGGCATGCAGTCGCCTAACCTACCTGCCTTACCCTTGACCCATAACTGAATTTGATTGACCCACTTCAGAAGGGGGTCGATCAAAATTGGACTCTATAGAATCAAGAGAGTGCTAGCTAACTTGACACCAAAAAAGATGTAGACACCAAGCCCTTAGGCTGGGTAATGGGATTAGGACCCACTCTTCTAAAAGCTGATGTTCTCTTCACTCCAGTGAACCTTAAGCCCATGTAATGCGCCCTAAGAACTTGGTGTCGACATTTTTTTATTTTTTTTGGATGTCAAGCTAGTAAGGTCCATAGAATCATCAATAAAGCTTTTTGGCCCACCCATCTTACAAAACAAATACCAGATACCTATGTGGCAGGGTAGGACTCATCACTTTTTCCCTCCCAAAAGTATTTTGAGGGAGTTTTCAACTTATGTATCAGTGGGACCCACTATGCCACATAAGCATCTGGCATTTGGTTTGTAATATTTTTTTTTTTTTTTGATCGGAAAAGAATATATATATATATAAGAAAAAATGAAAAGGAACAACAAGTGTACAGAAAGTAAATAGAAGAACAATAAAAATTGCACTCATGAGAGGACTAATCCAAAGGGACATCCCAACTAGGTTGGCACCCCCCCAAGGAGATAGACCGGTAAGATCAAGAGGCCATCAAAGAAACAGGGAATCCCAGGAATAAATCAATTGTCCAAGACTATAGCGGAAATCCACAAAAGCCACTGAACCCCAGAATCGAAGCAGCGATTTGATCTCCACACTGACTTTGAAAGGGGATAGTTCTTTATTGTTGAAGGCGCGGCGATTCCGCTCTAACCATATGGACCAAAATAGAGCCGCTGGGATGTAATATGGTCGGGCCAAACAGCAGCGCTGATAGAATCATAGCAACAACAGCCTGGTCCAGTCATCATTCGACATCAGCTATACATTCAACCCCAATCATTCAATTTGGTGGAGTGTTCACGTAAAGTTTGTGTACAAAACTGCAATCCCAAAATTAACATCAAAGTCGGTTTCCATTGGCTACATCTTTAACCGAAAAAAGCTAGATTGGGACACTTGTGGAGCGGAGCGGAGGTAACATCTTCTTTCTGAGGTAGACAAAAACGTCCGTGTCGTTACTCGTTAGTGTTGTTATGTCGCGGCAAGTTGCTAAAAAAAATGTCGGTACACAAGTTTGTTTATACACACGTGCACATTTGGAGAATATGATCTGGTACTAGGACAGTGCTAGCGTGACACCAAACTTGGTGTCCACACCGGCACCTTTTGGCCCAAAATAAAGGCTTAGGGCCCACATCAGGGGTTGATTTTTTGGGACCATGTTCTCCTTATCATGTAGATCATCTCAACAAAAAATCAATTCATTCTAAAATTTTTAACCTGATCAAACATTGAACTCTATTTTTCACCGTTTATTTTCTTACCGTTGATTTCTAACCGATTTCTAGCCAACGTTTGATTGGGTTAGAAGTTTTAGAATAGATTGAGTTTTTGTTGATATGATCTACGTGATGAATAGAACATGGTCCCAAAAAATCAGCCCCTGATGTGGGCCATAGGTCCTTGTTTTCGGCCAAAAGGTGCTAGTGTCGACACCAAAACTTGGTGTCACGCTAGCACGGTCCCTGGTACTATAGCTGCTGTGGAGGTCAATAGTTTGGCCCAATCAAAGACTGACACGAGAGTTAAGTTTGATGTTATACCAATAGGTAGCGCACCAGTACCGTACAATATTTCCTTGTTCGTTTAAGATTATTATTATTAAGTTCTTGCTTGGTTATGTGGATGGCATTGCGTTACCAGTGTGTCAGTTTTAAGTAGTGGTGTATATGAACTTATCAGTGTTTTTGTTAAACGTTCTTATCCTCCTCCTCCACCATTTTTCTTTTTTTTTCTGTCAATATATACAATAAGAATAGTCTAGAGAGAGAAAGATATCTAGCAGCTAGAGAGAGAAAGAGAAAGCTGATCGATATATCTTGAGCATATATGGAAACTAGTATTCTCATCATGTCCAATTATTCATTCATAAAAACCTTGTCCACAAGACCCATCACTTTGGTCAAGAAGAAGAAGAAGATCAAGTTCATAATTCCATTATTACATCCACCTTACAACAACAAGCAGGATGCTGGCAATATCTTTCCTGCATTAACATGTAAGTACTTTGAATTTAATTATCTTTTTCCTCAGCTCTTCTTTTGGGCCTAACATGGCGTTGAAGCAGTTTGACTTAGTTAATGGGGTACCCTAGCTAGCTAGCTAGCTAGAATCAGGATCATATATGTAGTATCTAAGCTAGCTAGCTCCTCAGTTTTTCTGTTGGGATATGGGCAGTACCAAGTATATATCTGATGAATATTTACGATAATTCATAGTTCTATTGCACGTAGAGACGGCACAGATTCTCTACGGGTCCAAGGTTCCGGGGGGATCCATCTTTAATAGCGATGGAAATAGAAGAGAAAATTAGAAACAGGGTGGAGATAATAATCACATTTCTTATCCCGTTCCTGTCACAACGATGGGGATGGGATAGAAAATTACATATCCAATCAGAAACAAGGCGGGGACAAAGATCACAATCCTCATTCCTACCTCAGTCCCCACCCAGTTTAGTATATATATATATATATATATATATAATGATCAACACCACATGAGGCGCAGGCATCTTAGCATTCTCTTTCTAAGAATACTTATTTTTTTGACTACAAATATTTGATGAGAATAGTCCCGCTACATGGGATATGAGAGTTTAACAAACTTAATATATAATGATCCTGGGTCACGCTACTCATAGCCAATTAGTTTTGAGTTGGATGCCAATAAACTTAATATGGTATCAGAGCGCATGCTTACACGTGATAGGTCCAACGACCGCACGTGCTCCCCGTCATCCAAATAGAGTTCCACTTGTTAGACGCAAAAGAACAAGACACGTGAGGGGGTGTGATGAGAATAGTCCTACATAAGAGTTCTACGTGTTAGGCGCAAAAGAACAAGAACGCCACACATGAGGGGGCGTGATGAGAATAGTCCTACATAGAATATAAGAGCCTAGCAAACTTAATATATTATGATCCTGGTCACACCACTCATAGCCAATTAGTTTTGAGTTGGATGTCTACAAACTTAATAATATTTAAATTTGGTGATCAAATAATAACAGATCGACTTCAATTACTTAGAATTTTTTTTTTTAGTTAAGAAAATTAAGGAGAACACTTTGAAGTTTGAACAACACAGGATAAGGAGTCTTTCGTTTTATCTGACTTTTTCATACTAAAAATGTATGCAAAAAAGTTTATTATATAAGGATACAGACAAATTAAAATAAATAAAAATTCAACTGTTCTAAAATTAATTCGAAAAGTGGAGATATGCATGCCTACCTAAGCTAATAACAATACTATACTTTTATTATACATTTAGTAGATTTCTATATATATATATATATAATATACCTCTGTTATATAATTTATTATATAATCTACACTATTATTATATAGACTCAGGTTATATAGCCCCTTAAATAGCACAATAATAATTCCTCTATTTTATAGGGCCCACATGAAATACATCAAGGAGTTGATTTTTGGAGTGGATGATCTACATGGTGAGAAGAACATACTCACCTGAAATCAGCCAGTTCTAAAACTTCTAATCTCATAAATCTGTCCCTACAAATCAACGGTCAAAATAAAAGTTTAAAACTTACCAAATTTTTAAGGACTAATTTGAGGGAGTTAAAAGTTTTAGAACGAGTTGATTTTTTAATATAATGATATACATAGTGAGAAGAACATTCTTTTCAAAAATCAGTTCCTGAATGCATTGTATGTGGGCTCTACATGCAAAGGTTATATAAGAGGGGCTACATAAAAGGGCTATATAACCTCAATATCTTATATGATACTTGGTAAGAATATTATAATGCCATTAATTACTTGCAAGTGACCACGTCTACATAGTACATATAGTTATTTTCCCAAAATTTTCAATTCTCTTACGTAACAAAGTTTAATATATATATATATATATATATATATAATAGTATTATTTAATGTCAAACAACTTTAATATTAAATAATTAATTAATTTTCTTATTATTTCTACCAATTTATTAGCTTCTACTTTATTATAAAACAATATAATAAAATTTAGGAAATTGATGTTTTAGGCAACTTTTTTTACTAGTTCTGCCTATTATAACAGCGGCTAGGTGTCCAAAACTTAATATTACAAAATTACGCAAATAATTACTTATTCAATTGGTTTGCGTTCCTTTCTAGAACACAAAAAATTGTAGGTGCAAAAAGATTATATAATATCTTATCTTGGGGTCCGCTTAATACAAAAAACAAAAAGATTTACCATTTTTTTTTAAAGTGTATCTATTTGCTTTTTTACAGTCTTCTTGGATCTTCATTACCCGAGGATAAAGACGGACCATCAACCATCGCTGATTGGCGTTCATTTAGAGCGATGCTAGTCGGCTGGGAACGTACATCAAGATTAGATGAGTCATCAAATTCGTTGGATCCTGCGCCTATAGATGACAATTGTTCACGTGTCACAAAAGGAAATACGTGGGCCCACATCCTCAGTGAACCAGAAAAGGGCTGTTTACTCATAGCCACAGAGAAACTCGATGGGGTCCACATTTTCGAACGGTCGGTAATCCTACTTCTATCTATCGATTCCACAGGTCCCACAGGTATTATACTCAATAGGCCATCATCTCTAACGGAAACAAGATCAACGGTTACAGATGTTGAGGACATATTTGTTGATAGGCCATTATTCTTTGGAGGACCGTTAGATGGAAAGTTGATATTGGTAGGTCCCAAGAAGGGTGATGATGAAGAGGTTGTTAGGAGGAGTGGTGTGTTTAAGGAATTGATGGAAGGGTTGTATTATGGGACTAAAGAACAGAGTGTGGAGTGTGCTGCTGAGATTGTTAAAAGAAATGAGGTTCGGGTTGAGGAATTTAGGGTTTTTGAAGGGTATTGTTGGTGGGGAAAGGACAAATTAAAGGAGGAGATAAGATCTGGTTATTGGAATGTGATAGCTTGCAGCACAAATATAATTGGGCTGAATTAATGAATAATACTAGCGAGCAACAAAGGGATCAATAGAATCAGTAGGGATCAATAGAATCAGTATTATTAGGTCGTACGTTAGACTATTAGAATTTTTTTTTTTTTGGTTATGACTCAATTTATGGCTCATTAAGTTTTTTTTTTTTCCTTTTTGTTTTTGACTGATATATTTTTTCTTGTTTAAATTTTGATTGGGCTAAACTATCACACTATTAATTTTAGGTGTTGTTAGAGGAGTTCTCCAAAATATTTGAGGGATAGACAAGTTAAATAGGCTTTTAATCCAAAATCACCCATCCAAATTATTATTCATTTTCACAAAGGGGGCAGTGTGGGTGCAAACTAACCTAACACCCACTTTCTTTATTCACCCCACTAAAATTAAAGAGAACGGATCGGTGTACAACCTTATATGTACATCGTTATAAACCAAGGACTAATTTTTTGTGAGAATGATCTACAAGATGAGTAGAACATCCTTACCAAAAATCATATCATTCTAAGATTTCTAGCCCCATAAAAAATTGATCAAAATATGATTAAAAATTAACGGTGAACAATGAACGATAAGAAAAAGTCATTTTTTAATGGGACTAGCAGTTTTAGAATGACTTGA
Source organism: Macleaya cordata (assembly GCA_002174775.1). Lineage (NCBI taxonomy): Eukaryota > Viridiplantae > Streptophyta > Magnoliopsida > Ranunculales > Papaveraceae > Macleaya > Macleaya cordata. The sequence goes on from MVGT01001458.1 coordinate 52,777, forward strand.
TTTTTTTATGAAGATGATCTACAAGGTGAAGAGAACATTATTAAAAAATATCCGCCCTTAAATAAACCTCATATGGGCCCCACATGCTACTGTACATGTATGCAAATTTGTTCTCAAAATTAAATAGTACATCCCACGCCTACCAACACCACCATCATCTCCATCTTCAACACTTCCCCACCGCCCGCCACCTGAAACTACATCTTCACAACAATTTATTGGTAAGAAAAAAAAAAAAAAAAGATATAACTTTTCTTCTTCTTCTTTATATTTTTTTATAAGAAAAAATCAAATTCGACCGTCAATGGTCGAATTCAACATCTTCTTCAAATTTATTTTTTGATCTAAAATAATTTTTGTTTGAAGAAAAAATCAAATTTAATTTTTTCTAAATAAAAAAAATCAATCATGAAGAAGAAAAAGAAGAAGAAGAAAAAGAAAGAAGAAGAAAAAAGAAGAAGATGATGAAGAAGAAATAAGTGGTGGTGGTGGTGGTAGCCGACATATTTTTGGTTGGGTGTTTTTTAGGATTGAGGTATTTTTTAGGGTTGGGTGAAAATATACAGTCCCATTTCTAAAGAAGCACTCCTAGTAAAACTAAATTCATCCCTCCAACCAACTTAAAAAATTTGATCCACCCTCAACCTGTCCATCCTCCAAATATTTTGGGGAACTCCTTTAACAACACCATTAATTGTTTAGAATGCAGCATGAGTGCCTACACGTCTATTGTATTCATGGAATCTAATATGAGTGAGTGATGTTTATGGTGTAAATAGAAATTTTTTGTTTTATAATAAGGGGAAATTAAAACGTGTACACCTAAAGTTTGGTGGTGGGCTCAAATTGGTGTAAAATTGCTCGAGTCCCAAACCACCAAAAAAGGTTTGGTTCCCATTCTTAAAACATCAAAGGTTGGATAATGGTTTAATTCGAAAAAAAACTAGCCTCTAATTAATTCTTCCAGGGAAGCAAAACTTCCATAAATAAGATAACTCTAAAAATATTCTTTATATACTTTTTTTCGTTATTTTGAACTCTTAAATAGAGTTTACATAAACTATACCCACTAACCACAATTACCTAAAACTAACCTAAAACTAAGGAACATTAACAGTTATCAGCAGGCTCAAACAATCTGTAATAAATTAAACATAAAGCCAACTTTGGAATAATTAAGACATTTGTCTTTTTTTTTTTTTTTTTTTGGAAAATTGAGTAAACCCCAATTAATTTATTAATGATAAAAACTCACATACAAGATAGAAAGAAAATACATGAAGAAATACAGGGAAAACAAGTAGATCACAAGAAAATATCCGAAAAAATTCGGAGAAGATGGTTAACGGAACAAAGTCCGACCAAGTTGATAGATTTGCTTCCAAATGAAGAGATTCTCCCATATAGATAGAGGGGAGATGATGAGCCCAACACCTTGTGTACCAAATACGAAAGAAACAACTTGATCTATCGAGAAAAAATCCGGTAGATGTCGATCCGGTCTGGTAAAACACTAAATCTGAGCATAATCGGAGCAGATCTGGACAGATCTGAAGCACACACACACAAAGAAGGATTATTAGCGAAAAATCGCCATAAAGACGAGCAAAAGACGCCATAAAGGCGTAACAAAGTCGCCAGTAAGGCGAAGGAAGCACGAACGAAGTAAAAAGGGTTGGATTCCCTTCGTCGGAGAGCTCCGGCGAAGGAAACCTTGCGTCTCTGCTGCTGCGGCGCCTTCTTCTCTATCTCTGTTGCGGCGCAGTAGAAGCAGTTGTTAGACATTTGTCTTTTGGGGTGCCGCAACAATCAACCATAAAGCATGACAAAACCAATGTTTAAAAAAAAATGGGTCGTTATAATGGTAATGACCCTAAACTGTTACGTTATATCACTATGATGCCTTCATCTACATTTTTACATTTATAACGATCGTTATTTTATAAAAAAAATAAAAAAATAACATAAAAAATCATGTTGAACTCTCTAACCTTTTTCTAAAAATTAAAACACCGTTATTTTATATTGTAACGAACATTATTTTTCATTATTATATATGATGTTTTTCTAATTGAACACAAATGTTTGTTATAACGTTACACCATTATAACAAATCTTTGAAGCATTGGACAAAACCTTAGTTTGGCTAGTTTGTCACTTTGTCTTCATCCTTTCTGCTTCCAGGTGTTGCTAGCTCAAGACTTAGTTGTCGACCAAAAAAAGTTACTCAAAACTCAGGTACGTAATGAGCTCTATCGACTATACAGGGGAGGAGCCAAGAAATCAAAATTTGCTAAGTTTGCCCCTGGCTATAACACTATTTAACAAAAGGAGATATTTTGTAAGATAAAATTATATATGAAAAACTATTTTTTTCCTACTTTACCCCATACTAAAGCCAGAAAAATCAACTAGTGGCTCCGCCCTAGCTATATATTGTTGCTATTTTTACTTGATTTAATCTTCGATCGGGGTTTCAATGGGAACTCATCTAGCTGCGTAAAACTTCTATCAAAAGATAATTAAAGAGTGAATACATCAAAAGAATGGTTTTTTTTATTTTTCTAAATCTCAAGAGGAGAAATTTTTGTTTTTGAGTTAGAAACTCGATTCAAAACATAACAAACAGTTAACAATATTTCTCCCCACCAATGAAGAACTACCCCAGAACTGAGCAAAACAACGACCAAAGTTCAGTATAATTACGAAATTTTTTTCTTTTAGCTTTCCCGTTCATTTTAGGTGAATAAGATGTTGTGGTCTCATGTATAATTCCAGTGGAAAATTTTAAAAAATTCTCCAGAATCATACTCTGTACCTCTATCACTTTAAAATCTCTTTATTTTTCAATTAAATAGATTTCCAATTTCAGAAATAAAAATCTTTCACATTTCAACAGCTTCACCTTTATGTCTCATCAAATAAACATATGCAAAATTCGAACAATCATCTATAAAGGAAATAAAATCCATTTTTTTTATTTTTGGTTAAAATACTTTCTATAGTAGCGAAGTCAGAAATTTCTTTTAGGTGTGATACTCGGAGAAACTAACATTTTTTTAAATCAGGATTAACTAATAAAATTATTAACTATTCATTTTGTCCTATATTTCTATAATAGAAATAATAATGTTTAATTAGTAACGTATTTAAATTTTCATTAGATAAAAAGTTAAATTAATTTCCTTGAATTTTGTTGGGGCCATATGGAGATGATCCATAGGTGTGTGGGGATGATCTTCTCACCATGTAGATCATCCAAAAAGAAAGCACTATATTCTAAAAGACTAAAATGAGTCATCACCCTAAACTGAAAAATAAAAAATTAAAATTAAATTTAAACTTAATTTGAAAAGCATTTATAAAATGAAACTAAGTTTAAACATTAGTTTGTTAAAAAAATATGTAGGAATCCACTCAAAAGGACTATATCTCCTAACCGATAGGTACATAAAGATAGACTATCATCTATATATGGGATTAATTATAATTACTAAAAAAAAATTATTTAGTAGAAATCCAAGTTACTTTGTTGGATATGAAGTTTTTGTTGAGGGCCATAGTTGTTGACAAGTGAGTGGTGAGAAAATTTGACTTTTCTTAAATTTGTGGGACCCAGTGGGGCATTAGTGTATCTGTTAAGAGGTAAATATAAGTTTTAAACTTTTTGGGTGGGGCACGTGCCCCACCAAACTGATAGGTAGCCCCGCCCCTACTTTCATGCTCACATGTATTCGAATGAATCAGATCTTAGGGTTCTGATTCTCTAACAACGAACTTATGAGGAGTTTTTGTAATTTTTGCTCGACCATAAGATTCACATATCTAAAAATTATGTAAGGAAAGTACAGAAATAAATCCTAACAAGCTTATATTTTTTAGTAGCTTTTTGTTCACGTGACAAAATTTAACATGACAAACATTAAAAGTGCAAACAATATAAGCAGAAGGTGCAATTTTATTCATCTTAACATTCAATTTTATTCAGCTCTTTAGCAATTTTATTCATCTTAACATTAAATTTTTAGTAATAATATAATGATCCGATGTCTTATTTTCTGAGTAAATCCAGCCTTGTTGCGGAGATATCCGTAAACCAGATTCCTAAACAGCTTGCAAAATTCAACCTCTCCATCAACAACACCCAGAAGGTGATCAATTGGAAGTGCCGGTTGGTTTAGCATTCTTCCAATGTTGTGAAATACTGGAAGAGACAAGTTTTGTTGTTGACTAACTGGTGGTGCTCCAACTGGAGCATATTCAGGAAAACTTTATTATTGACCAGGGCCATATCTGAAATTTTGGGGGCCCAAAGCAAAATCTTAAAACGGGGCCCCGTAGATGAATTAAAAAAATAACTTTCCGATGTTACTTTAGGGCTACCTACATACCATAATGTGGCGTTCACAAAGGATTAACTAAAAAAAAAAGAAATGTAAAATTTAGTCTTTATTTATTTATTTAAAAGTGTGGCACTCATGTTACTTTAGGGCTACCTACATACCATAATTAAAAAAAAATACATGGAGTTAGTATAGTTCAGATTCCCATAAAATTTTTATAAACAAAAGTACAAACTAATAAAATAGCTACAGTTAAAAAATCCTAATAGAATCTTGAAAAATAAAAAGAAAAAAAGTGATGCATAACAAAGAATACAATTTGCTGAATTATTATTATAAAATATTTAGGAGTTTCTATATATTCAAAATAAATAATTAGGAGTTTCTATTCTAAATAAACAAAGAAATAGAAATAGGAACGATTTCCATACAACTAAGAGCATGATTAAATTTTGGGAGCGCTCAAAATTTTGGCCCCTATGCGGTTGCTTATCCCGCATATGCTCAGATACAGCCCTTTTGATGACCAATTGGTGGAACTACAACTAGAACTGTTTCAGGAATGTTTTGCTGTTAATCAACTGGTTGTACTCCACTGGAGCAGCTTCAGGAATGTTTTGTTATTGATCAACTTGTGGTACACCAACTGTAGTAGGATCAGGAATGTTTTGTTGTCGATCAACTGGTAGTTTTCCAATTAGAGCAACTCTACTAAAAAATCCATTAAAATTTACTTTACCCGCAACAGCAAAGACTTGCCAAAGTAATGGACTTTCAGAGGAATGGGTAAATTATTCAAACCACCAAAAATTCCATCCCTACACATTTTAAAAAATAAAATAAAAAGAACATTAGAATAAAAATCTAGCAAACAAGAAGAATTGTGTTAGAAAGCTAGAAAATTCTATTTACCAATTATCTTGTGCATCTTCCTTATTGACAGGTCCCATTTGGATTCCTCAAAAACGTTATGTCTCAATTTCTCTTGTACGAAGGGATATCGGTATACTAATCCACTTTAAGTTCTTGTTCAGGAATAATTTCAAAAAATTTGGAGTTTTTGAGGAAGAAGAAAACTTTCAAATTTTCTATATTTGCCTCTTAAGATAAGTCATCTATTTACAGTCGAACTTTGCCAACAACTAAAAAACGTCCATAATAAGTTTTGCCCAACAACTATTAAAATTTACTTTACCCGCAACAGCAAAGACTTGCCTAAAGTAATGGACTTCCAGACGAATTGGCAAATTATTCAAACCACCCAAAATTCAATCCCTACGCATTTTAAAAAATAAAATAAAAAGAATATCAGAATAAAAATCCAGCAAACAATAAGAATTGTGTTAAAAAGTTGGTAAATTTTATTTACCAATTATCTTATGCCTCTTCCTTATCGACAGGTCCCATTTGGATTCCTCCAAAGCGTTATGTCTCAATTTCCCTTCTACGGAGGGATATTAATATACTAACGCACTTTAAGTTCTTGTTCGGGAATAATTTCAAAAAATTTGGAGTTTTTGAGGAAGAAGAAAACTTTCAAATTTTCTATATTTACCTCTTAAGATAAGTCATCTATTTACAGTCGAACGGGCCAATAACTAAAAAACTTCCATAATATAACTTTTGCCCAACAACTATTAAAATTTACTTTACTCGCAACAGCAAAAACTTGCCCAAAATAATGGACTTCCAGAGGAATGGGCAAATTATTCAAACCGCCCAAAATTCCATCCTTACACATTTTAAAAAATAAAATAAAAAGAACATTAGAATAAAAATCCAGCAAACAAGAAGAATTGTGTTAGAAAGCTGAAAATTCTATTTATCAATTATCTGATGCATCTTCCTTATCGACAGGTCTCATTTGGATTCCTAAAAAATGTTATGTCTCATTTTCTCTTGTACGGAGGGATATCGGTATACTAATCCACTATAAGTTCTTGTTCGGGAATAATTTCAAAAAATTTGGAGTTTTTGAGGAAGAAGAAAACTTTCAAATTTTCTATATTTGCCTCTTAAGATAAGTCATTTATTTACCACTGTGCAAGGGAAAATATAGAAAATGAGGTAAAAATTGCAACAATATATAACCAGGGGCGGAGCCACTAGTTAGCTTACCCTGGCTTTAGCTACGGTAAAGTAGAAAGAAAAAAACAGTTTTTCAGATATAATTTTTTCATATAAAATCTCTTTTTGTTAAATAGTGTTATAGCCCGGGGCAAACTTATCAAATTTTGATTTCTTTGCTCCTATTGTATAGAGGATAGAGCTCACTACGTACCTGATTTTGAGAAATATTTTTTTGCTTGGAAACTAAGTCTTGAGCTAGCAACACTTGGAAGCGAAAAAGATGAAGACAAAGTGACAAACGAGCCAAACTAGGGTTTTGTCCAATGCTTAAAAGGATTCGTTAACAGTGACCGACATTTGTGCTCAATTATAAAAACACCATATGTAATAACGAAAAATAATGGTCGTTATAATGGAAAAATAACTGTATTTTAATTTTTAGAAAAAGGTTAAAAGAGTTCAAAATGGTTTTATGTTATTTTTCTATTTTTTAATAAAATAATAGCTGTTATAACCATTATAATGGTAACAAATGATCATCTGCATATAAAGGCATCGTAGTGATACAACGTAACAGTTTAGGGCCATTACCATTCTAATGACCCATTTTTTAAACATTGGTTTTGTCATACTTTATTGCTAATTGTTGCGGCACCGCCAAAGACAAATGTCTTAATTATTCCAAAGTTGGTTATATGTTTAATTTATTATGGATTGTTTGTGCTCATTGTTAGTGTTCCTTAGTTTTAGGTAATTGCTTAGTGGGTACAGTTTGTGTAAACTCTATTTAAGAGTTTAAAATAATGAAAATAATATGAAAAGAATTGTTAGGTCCATGAGTTCACTCATATCATATTTGTCGAATTTCGTGTCAAAGATAACTTAAAAAGGTCAATGTAACTTGAGTTAGAGTAGTGAGTGATTGTTCGGTTCGTTGCGAAGAAAAGACTCCAAGAAGCTCAAATCACTACCGGAACTCATCTTAGGATGGTAAGTGACTTAGAAACCCAATACCATAGATTGGTAGTTCTAATTGGATCATATGAGAAAGTATGAGATGGCAAAAGTTGTCAAAACCCCTTAAAATTAGTGTTTAAAAGAATGCTGTCAGAAAACTACACTTTTAAGGAAAATCGTGATCATTTTGTTCTATGACCAAATTCTGTTTGGAAACCATTTCAGAACCAAAGCTCAAAAAAGTCATCTGATGAGTTTTGGTTTCGAAAACGTGACAATACTTTTGAAACTGAATGCTGAAAACATCAGTTGAGTTTTGGTTTCGAAAGCGTGGCAAACTCTTTCAAAAGTGTGGCAGCGCTTTCGAAAGCGTGACTTATGTTGAATGACTTGTTTTTGAGTTAGAAAGTGGTTTTTAGAGTTTTCTTGCACCATTACTTGTTTTAGGGAATAATATGTATGCGTGGGGAATATTTCTAAGTGGATTGAGAGGCTCAATGGAATGCTCTCTCATCTCCATTATTGTGTCTAGCTTTAGACCTTAAACAACCTAGAGATTTATGAGTTTGTGCTGGACATTTTCAGTTATAAATAGGGATTGAACCATCAATGTTTAATCAACTATTCACCACATTCATCAACAAGTTCATGGAGAGTTTAAACTCTAAACCTTTAGCTTCCAAGCTTGTTGTACATAATTTAATTCTTCCCATTCTAAATTAAAACATGAGTTTTGTTGTCAGTGGATTTTCGGTGGTTGAGTTGGAAGATTCAAGTTCGTTGTGAAATACTCGTGGAGTTGAGTATTGGCTCAAGGTGCGGGAATTGTAGAGTTTAACTTAGAGAGGCATTATTTTGCGGGAGGCGTTGGTTCATGGATTCGGATTATATGCGTAACACATTCACATTGGCTTTGTGAACTCCAAGTTGTATGAGAATTGATAATCAACTAAGAGGCAAATTCATAAAGTTCGAATTTGTGGAAGAAACTGTACACCGTAGCTGATCGGAGCATAGAGGGAGTCGTAAATCGTGTCCATCGAGTGGAAAATCGAGTTGTAAGGTTTCAATAACTCTTAGTAGATTTTTGCTGGATTAGATCGAGTTTTTCCTAGTAAGCAAAATCTCTTGCGCATTTTCTCATATTTATTGAGAGATTGAAATATTCGATTCTTGTTCTTAATTCCGCATATTAAGAATCTATTTGTTTAGAGATTTTTGTTTTACTGCTTATCACCTTAGTAATTTTTATTAGGTGATTATGTGGTCCTTATCCTTAGTCACATTAACATATGGTTAATCCAACTATACCGTAGGACTTTTAGACTTTCAAAAATATTTTGAGAGTTATCTCGTTTATGGAGGTTTTGATTCCCTCGAAGAATTAATTAGAGGCCGTTTTTCCTCAAATTAAACCATTATCCCTATTTTTCTTTAATTTCAATAAAGTTATGTACTAGGCACGTAACATATTTTAATTGATACGAGTCCCCATCCCACCACACACACACGTATGCTGGATGGATGTCCGAACGTACTACACGCGCAGTCTCCACATGCGCGTCGTGTACGACAAACTCATTTTCCCCTCACATGCGCTACAACTTCTAGCCCTATGAGATGTTGATTGAATATAATGATTTTGAATAACCATAATGTGGCGTTCACAAAAGATTAACTAATTAATTAGGCCATACCAAAAAAACATACAGTTTGGGATTTCAAATGGTTAGTTAGGTTCCACAACCAATGTTTCGTAGCCAATATTAGCACAAGGTTTTTATGGGGACTACATAGAGACGATTTAAGGGTTGTTCTTTTGCGAAGATGTTCTACTCATCACATAGATCATCGTAAAAAAAATCACATTGTTCTATAATTTCTAAGCCCTTTAAAAGTTGAGTGATTTGTGAATCGTCCATAAAAATTGTTAATTTGAACCAACATTTGGTGGGGTCGAAAGTTTTATAACCAAGTAATTTTATATAAAAGTGATCTATGTGGTGAGGAGATCATGCTCACATCCTTGGATCATCTCCATATGGGCCCCAAAAAAATGTGTGCTAATGTTGGCTATCAAACCTTAGTTGCAGATATTAACCTTATTTGCAATGTATCTAGGGGCTGATTTTTTGAGAGGATGGTCTTCTCACTATGTATATTATCATATTAAAAAATTAGCTCAGTCTAAAACTTCTAACCCCTCAATTAGCCCTTAAAAATTAGTAAATTTTACACTCTTTTTTTAATTGTTGATTTAAAACGGGAAGATTTGAGATTTAAAGTTTTAAAATGAGCTGATTTCAGGTGAGTATGTTCTCCTTACCAAGTAGATCATTCTCTCAAAAAATTAGCCCATGGATGCATTGCATGTGGCCCCCACAAGTGGGGGCTATATATATCCTCCCCCATGTATTTATGATGCAGATGTATTTAAAACAAATTATGATTAATATATACAAACATATATATACAAATTATACGTATCACTTCAATAATTATTTGTATATATACAAATCAATTATTTACGTTTTATATTTATATCAATGATGTACACGTTAATTTTAAGAATTAACAATAACAAACTATTTATTCCATTTTTTTCTGAGCAAATTTAACTACGCTTTCGTTACATATTTTTTGGAACAATACCCCTATTATTGGTATTCTTTGGTGTACATAAGCCAAACCCTCCACTTCACGATCTCTCTCTTCCACTTCCTCATCTTATTGTATTAATTTTGAGGGCATCAAATTCAAAACTAATTGACAATGAATAGAGTACATGGCACAAAATCATTATATATTGAATTGCAAAACTTTCATATGAAACTATTCTACAGAAACACTGGATTTGCACGTTTAAGAGAAGAGTTTGAAAAGTTGTGACTTGTGACCTTTTAGAAGGTAGTCAAGTTACGTGAAATGCTACAGAAACTCTGGATTTGCACCCTAAACAATACTTTAGATTATAAAATTCGACTTTAGATCGACTTTAGACCGAAATTAAACCCCCACATCAATTTTATAATTTGAGGTATTATTTGGAGTACAAATTCGAGATTCCTGTAGCATTACTCGTCAAGTTACTATACTAGAAGTTAATTAATCAATGAAAGTACTGCAACCATTGACTACCAACAGTTTAAATTTTGATTACGTGGTGTTTTATGTTGATAAATGCTATGAGAAACTAAAGCTGCTTAATCTGGAATGGTTAAAACTCCAGCAAAGACAGGTCATGGTTGATAAGATTTGGGAATGGTATATTGTATTTTCCTTAGTTGTTGTAATTTGATGACGTGGCATCTTTTTATAAGTGCCACGTGTAACTACAGCACAGTTCCTAATTACCAGTTCTGCTATAATATAATACTATAGAATTAATTTGTGTTTTAAAACTTCTTTTTATGTAATTTATGAAAATGTAGATGATTCCAGATTTAAAAACCAACAACTTTGTAAATTGGATCTTTATTTCAACTTTTCTTTTCAAAACAACAGTTTTACAACATAAAACTAAGAATTGAACCTGTTACACTGAATCTCCCTTCGTAATTTGGTGGTATACGAATCCTTGTTTCCATTGGGAATAAAGCGTCTCTTGCAGAGATCTCTTTGTTGACTAAAATTGATGACGCGGCATTGCTTTTTGTTGACAAATGGTGCTATAATATAAATGGTTATGCTAGCGAGGGTTAAGAAAAAGCCTATATAATTTTCCACTAAAGTCAAAATCTACGGTGGACACATACCACTTTGGAATAGATACAAATCACAAGAATATGTGATAAATAATTCCGCCGTTGGATTAGCTTTCGATAGAAAATTATGTAGAAATTTGTTTTAAGTTTAGCATCATCCTAATATAATAGTATAGATTGCGGTTTGGTTAGGCCCGCCAAAGACTAGTGTCTTAATTTACATTTGATGTTGTGGGCCCTGCCCAAAGACAAATGCCTTAATTTATTCCGATTTTGTAAGCCACTTATATCCATTATTTAGTTTTATTTCCGCACTATTAGAGTCACATACAATGTATCTCTTTAGGACAAACAATATTTGAAGACGACCGTTATAACTGTGTAACGGTAGGGGGTCGTTACCGTCATAACCGTTATAACACTTTTGACCTCTAAACGGTGATTTGTGTTAAATTGAGAAAAATACCATAATAATGAAAAACAACAGAAAATGACTGTGGCTATAATGAAAATAATGGTTTTAAAATTTTTAGAAAAATGTCAAATTTGCTAAAATAATTTTTTTATGTTATTTTCTATTTTTTAAAATAAAATAATGGTATTATAACGGTAAAAACGACCATAACAATATAACGGCATTATAGTGAAATAACGTAACGGCATATGAACGTTACCGTTATAACCGTTATATCAGACCGATTTTTAAACATTGACGACAAGTTTAGTGGAGTCCAACAATCTAAAGAACTGTGGATTTTCACCTTGATATAGTAGAATCCAAGAATCCAAGCAACTTTCCATTAATTAAGAGATCAGTAGTGGAACGACGATCAGATCGTCGGGTTGAAAAAAAGATCATCTAATGGTTGTGCCGACCATCAGATTATCACAAAATTAAAAAGAAAATTTAAACGGACGTTAAAAAAGTGTTTATGCAATGATCGGATGATCGGTGCAATCATCTGATCATCTCATAAGGCTTAAAAATTGGGATTTAAAAAAACAAAAACAAAAACGATCATCTAATGATCGGTGAGACCATCAGATGGTCGTTCCTCCCATCCATCTATCATCCTCCCACTATTTGGTCTCCCCCACTAAACCTATAGATTCTTTGATTGGATTCTTGGACTCCCACTTACCCTTGCCCTTAAATAGATTATGTGATTAAAAGGTTCAAATCTGACACTTACATAGAGATGATTTTTGGTCTAGATGTTCTGCTCATAATTCAGATCATTCTCATTTTAATTCATATCATTCAATTTTTTTTGTGAGAATGATTCATAGACTGAGGAGAATATTCTTACAAAAAATAAGAGCCGATTCATCTTTATGTGGTGGGCCTACAAACTAAAATCAGCAAAGCGACAGAAAAGAGACGGGCAAATGAGGATAAAGGATCTGTTCCGACTGCTCTTGCCTAATAGAGAACCCGGCTTGTGTACAGGGGCGTATCCACATAGAGGCAAGGGTAGGCAGTTGCCTACCCTCAACTTTTCTAAAAATCCTATATAAATGTATCATGAGATATAATTCTATACATTATTATTAATACAATATGTTTATATTGTGGACCGTGGGATCCCCATAGAGAAGATCGAAGGTTTGATTTTTTTTATGAAGATATTTTTCTCATCATGCAGATCATACTCACAAAAAATAAGCCCATTTTATAACTTTTTACATCATCATCAACTTGTTGGAAATGAACGGTGATTTTGTTATTCGTTTTACCGTTAATTGTGATCAATAGATTATGAGGGTTACACATTTTAGAATGAGTTGATATTTAATGAGGTTGATCTACATGGTGAGAAGATATTCCTCACTCAAAATTAGCACTCGAATCATCTCTATATGAGCTCCATAGACTACTGTTTGAAGAAGAATGCGTGTAAATCTTATCTCGTATATCATATTTGAGGAGGAATATCCTGCCCAGTATCAAAATGCTCAATGTATTGTAACTCCTACACAATGATGATCTAGTGGATGAATTTTGATCAGGATGACATACTATGTAGATCTTCCTCACCGAATATCGCACCATTATAAAACTTCTAACACATAAAAAGTTAGATTATTTATGAGTCATCTATTTTTTTTTGATAATTTTAAACTAACTAATTTTGATGGGCTTAGAAATTTTAGAATGAGGTGATTTTACATGGGGATGATCTATATGGTGAAGAGAACACTGTAACACCATTGGATCATCTTTTTGTGGGAAACTTGAGCTTTTCTGTTTGATTAGTAAGTAATTTGGTTGTGTTGCATAGCGTTCGAATTCCACAGAATTTGGTTAGTTTCACGGAAACAACACAAATTATGTTGCTTGTTTGCATTTTCAATTCTACGAAACTGGGGGCCTACTCACTTAAAAGTGTGGATAGTAGTTAGTTTTCTATGTAAATCCATGGAATAGGCTTTCTTGGCCCCCTAAAGAATATAATTATGTGCTGGAATTGAAGGAAATGAACATATTTCCTCGAAAAACACTTCTTTGCTATAACATCAACCTTAGTTGAAGTTATCCTTGAAATCATAGATGAGTTAATAGATGAGCTAATTTAAACTTTAATTAGTGGAAGATATACTTGAAATTTTATAGATTTTATCGTTTAATTTTTGTGATTGACTACTTTGCCTACCTTGTAAAAAATCTTAGATCCGTCACTGCTTGTGTACTAAGTGCCAGGCCAATACGAAGGTGCATAAAGACACACATACTCACATACTGTCCAAATGTCCGTAGCTCAAATACCAAATTTAGGTCCATGTAACATGTGTGGCCCTCCAAGAGAATAAAATGTGATTTGTCCATATTTTGTACCCTGCTTAATTGAGTTTAAGAGCTGCCCCAAACTGGATCTTAAGTAGAGATTTTGTTTGTAAGACTTGTGGACTTCCATGCCATTGAACGAGTGTGGAAGTCATTGAATTTAGGCGTTTCAACACTCAAATCGAACCTCATTTAAGAGATTGGACGGTCTACAAATCATGCTCACACATCTTGCCCTAAGCTATAGCTTGGAGTAGCACGCTACTAAGTTTTAATTAACGAATCAAGATCTGAGTACTAGTTTTTGTGTAATTTTTATACAAGTTTTATGTGGAGCCTCCATGGAGATGATTCAATGATTGATTTTCTGTAACGATGATCTTTAATTACCATGAAGAAGATCATCATCACTAGAGATCATATCATTCTAAAACTTCTAACCCTATAAGTCGGGTGATTTATGACCGTCCATGAACATCGTTCATTTTAAACCAACTTTTAATGGGTTTAGAAGTGATAGAACTGAGGTTTTCTCTTCTTCTTTTCTTTTTTTTTCTTTTTTTTTTAATGACTGATCTATATGGCAAATCCTAATTCTTTTTTATAAAATGCTATTTTAGAGGTTGGGTTAATTCATAATCTTCTTAATTAATTAACATTACATGCCTAACTAGGAATGAATGAATGAATGAATGAATGGGAATCAACTAACATCTGATTCCAAAGATCTAAAGAAAGATCTTGTAATTTGTAGTTATCAGGAAACACACCTGATGAATAGACCTAGATAGGCCAAAGAAAAAGAAGAAGATCAGTAAAAACCAAAGAACAATTGAGTTCATAGAGTGAATAAGTGGCATCAAGTCATGGAGGGGAAAATGATGGAAACACCTTTACCCATGCCTCATGTGATTACAATTTGCTGGAAACCAAAAGTTCAAGTGCTCCACTAACTCACCAATGCCATTTTAATTGGTTAAAAAAAAAATTTCTCTCTCTCTAAGTCCCCACCTCTCCCTTCCTCTCTCTTTAAATTTGAGATCAGAAGGTTCATTGAGCTAGGAATGAATGATAATAATTAAGTAAAGAAGAAGAAGAAGAAGAAGTAAAAGAAGAAGGGATAATATATATGGAGCATTCCAAAACAGCAAGGGATGTTTCCCTTCAAGAGTTAAGAGATAAGCTTGCAGAGTTTGCTAGAGTAAGGGGATGGGAACAATTTCATAGTCCCAGGAACCTCTTGTTAGCTCTGGTAAGTCTCCATTAATTCTCGTTTTCGTGTTATCTTCGCTGTGTTTTTATATATGATTTACAGGTACTAACGATCAATTCTGATCGTGGGTTTTGTGTAGGTAGGAGAGGTTGGAGAGCTCTCTGAGATATTCCAATGGAGAGGTGAGGTAGCCAGAGGACTACCAAATTGGACTAGTTCTGATAAGGAACATTTAGAAGAAGAACTCTCAGATGTCTTACTCTATCTAGTTCAACTTGCTGATGTTTGTGGACTTGATCTTGGCCAAGCTGCTCTAACAAAAATTGTCAAAAATGCAAGAAAATACCCTGTGGTGAATCCGACTCCTTCGATGAACCATAACTATGATGCTACTCTTTGAGGAGTGATTTTTTTTTTTTTTGTGTGTGTTTGTGTGTATGTCTTCTGTATGGTTGATCCCTAGTAATCTAGGATTGAACTTGCGAGTTAAATACGTCTAGAGTCTGAGAAAATGTAACCCAGCCCGACTTCTGCTGATTTACGAGCTAAGTCGAAGAATAAGTTTATGTAGCGTGTGATCATCATATGATAACTAGTACCATATTCTTGCATTATTAATGACTCAGGTTTTCGAAATTTTACATGATTCAGCAGAACCCTACTCCATGTATACGAATACGTGTGAGAATTACCAGTTTCACTATCTGAAGAACTTAGGGTTACAGATCTCCTTCTACACCTATCCAAACTTATAGTAAAAGAGTACGTCCAAACAGAGTACCTAACAAATTTGGAACTCTAGTACCTCCAAAGTAGCAACTGAATGTCAAACCCTAAAAGACTACCCAAAACATTTTTAACAGTTTGGGTTTGTAAAAACATGCTTGTTCTTCATGTCTCCTCAATCTGCATTCTAGCACTGTTACAGTTAACTAAGTTCTGATAAATATTCTTCTAGCTGTCGACATCGATGCATGTATGTCGAAGAATATAATTAGGTTGGACTACAAGAGCTATGAACTCAAGGTTTTACATTGATGAGTGACATCCATTTGGATCACTGTAAAATGGGTCCATGCAAGTTGCAACGGTAAATCTTTTTTTTCGATCTGGAACATTTGGGTTAGCACTACGATCAATCGACACGTTTTCGAAGTCATTATCATAAAATAGACAAACATGAGAAAAAACATCATCAAAGCATGCAAGAAAACCTAAAAGCTTATCCATTCAGTCATTGTTACAGATTAAAAATTATAACACGTTTTAATTGGTAGGTGTTTAAGAACTGATCATGAGAAGGATAAGCTTCTTTTTTCATTTTTTAGACAGATATTATCTGGAAAAGTTGATAGCTAAGTCTCAGAGGCGCCTCATGATGATTATCTTGATTTAAAATGCTTGTAAAACTGCTTCCAGTGAAAGCAATATAAGCATAAACTAATCAAAAACAACTTCTTCTTACCTTAAAAAAAAAAAGTACTTCTCAAGTAATCTAATGGTTTGTTTCGATGGGGGATTTTAAATAGATTTTGTGGGGACCATCGATTTGTTAGAAAACTATTTAGATTTATAACTAGTTTTCCACCAAATCCCTGGTCCCTACAAAATCCCTACTTAAAATCCCCCCTCTAAACAAACCATAAAGTAAAATCAGATTGGCAATTAAGATTTAAGTAAAAGCTAGTTTTTTAGCTCATTTTAAGCTTACCCGAATTCAACTACAACCTAATAAGAAAAGTGTCAAGCATTCGCATAATTCGCCTTGCTAATTGAATCAATATTTGATAGTGTTTAAAAATTTAGAACGATGTGATTTTTTGTGAAGATGATTAACTGCAAGGAGAACAGACTAGTGTAACACAAGGTGTAAGAAATAAATAAAGAAAAGGGATGTAAATGACATAACAAGTGGGGTAGATCCAAATAAAAAGCTGTAAACGAAAAATCAAACTGCGCATTAACAAGTCTTCTCACACCCTTTTGCTCTGTGGGTAATGCTACATAAACACTCGATCGGGTGTTTTTATTTTAAACACCGGCCTGTGGGGCCCACACAGATACACTTCAAGAGCTGAAATTTTGTGAGGTTGTTCTACTCACCATGTGCAACATCCTCACAAAAAATCAGCCCATTTTAAAATTTCTAACCCTATCAAAAGTTAATATCAAACTAATTGAAAATTAACGGTAAGAAATGAACGGTGGGGAGAAAAGTTTGGATTTTGATCGGGTTAGAAATTTTAGAATAAGCTGATTTTTTGTGAGGATGTTGCACATGGTAAGTAGAACAACCTCACAAAATTTCAGCTCTTGAAGTGTATCTATGTGGGCCCCACATGCCGGTGTTTAAAATAAAAACACCCGATCGAGTGTTTATGTAGCATTACCCTTGCTCTGTTACCAACTAGTAAAGAAAAGTTTTTAAGATTATATTTCTCTAACGTATGACTTTTAATTCAAATTTAAGTATTATCAATTCATCCGAAGACTCCAATAATAATTAAAAAAATTAATAAAAAAACGAGTCCAATAAATATTAAAATAAATAAGAGTTAGATTCATGGGACACAAGGTATAAATACTTTCTATTTATTATTAAATATAATCATCCAATGATTAACAATGGGTCGCAGGTGAGCCCACAGTTGCAAAGGAGGAGGAGTTCGGGGTGGAGAAGCAAGTGGTGGTGAATGAGTGGTGCCGTGGTGGACCACATTCATCTAACAGTGAATAAACTAATGGACCTGGTGGTTGGGGGTGACAGCCAATAGAGGAGAGAGTAAACTGAAGAATTACCACTCTAACACAAGTTGCATTAGCTCAAAACATTTCAGGAGGAAAAATCTGTACATGAATGATTGATCAGATGCCAAAACCCAAATGGGTCTCAAAGTGTGCCATCTAATTAATCCGGGATTTTGCTTCTGAGACGCCTTCTAAATTGGTGCTTAAAGTGTAGCAATTGCAGTTGAAAACATTGAATCAATTAACTTTTTATGTATCATTAATGAAACAAACAGAAATCGAATTGCTCCACCACCACCACTGCCTTCTTCCGCCTACACCATCCCAACTCCCAACCACCGCCATCTCCTCTGCCACCATCACCACTTCACCACTACCATGGGTTTCCTCTCCCCACAAGAGAGAAAAAAAAAAAAGTGGTGTTACTTGTTAGGGTGATTTAAAGATAGAGATAACTGTCAGAGGAGTCACGTAGAAGGTCAACAACAGTAATACTTGGACCAGGAAAATAATTCTGCTGTTTGAAAACTTAGGAACATAGGTCTATTTAGGCCCCAAACCCAGGATATAAGTCAAAATTTCCTAATGATACTGATAATAATATCATGTGTATGGATTTGGACTTAGTTCGGGTCGGGCTGAAATATATGCAAGGGCCAAGGCCAGACTTGGGCCAGTATTAGTCAAGGTTATGCAACGCCTACTTCGCTCTCTACTAAATTACTTTTTTATCAAAAGCTATGCACTTTAACTGTAAATATGCTTTTCAAAATAAAGATCATGAGCTGAAGCAGCTTATTTCTATCTAGAATTATTATCTCACTCAGATTGGTCTTATCTCTCATGTAGGCAGAGTACAGACTGCATGGAAGCCTGTCAGAGAGTGTTCTGGGGATCTTATTCCCGGATGGGATAAGTGAAATCCAATTGTGGGCTTATTTTTAGAGGATTTATTGAAAATCCAGTTAGAGAACTCTGTCGATGTGTGGCAGAGTAGGATCGACATAAATTAAGCAAATGGTCATTTTTTCTCTTTTCCTGTCTGACAAACTCAATCCAACATTTCTAGTTTCATCAACAACTGGATTACAAGTAGAACCAGCATTTTCCTGGTAAACTCAAACTCTTAATTTAATATGTTCATTACAAGAAGTTATTACCTTTTCCTAATTACAGGCAAAATCATCAAATTCCTTATTAACTTATAGGGCAAAAATTACTGTATAAATCTACAAAAGCACAGGAAATTAAGCAACAAAAGATGAATCTAAAAACTACATACTCTGGAATCCATCAGTTGTCAGGGCCAAATCCACGTACCAAAGAAATCATGCGATATGCTTTAGTCAGAAACAACTGTTTTGAGGGCAAGAATACTTTCAACTTCTTTAACACCTGAGTTCTTCTCTGCAACAATCTTCGACATGCCAAACATCTGAAATGCACAAAAAGATTATACAACTTTAGTAGCAATATATAAATTTACATGTAAGTGAATACACATCCACCATCTTCTTATCTTCTTGAGTTGTAGAGACTATTTTCATTCACTAACCTTCTGAATAGTCTTCTTAAAGCAAGTTTTGTGCTCATCCATCGAAGCGTTAACAAACTCATCAATGTGATCCCTTAAATCGGCCAGGAAACTGGCATCGTCCGACTTCTTCTTTCTACAAGAAGTGATGGCGGGTGGTGCAGGAGCTGATGATGATGGTTGTGATTCAGGTTGATTTTTTTGAGCCTCCATTATTGGCAATACTTGATATGAGACTTGGCACCTTACTGATAGAAAATTGAAAAAGTTAGTTCACAACTAACAGGAAAAGAAATATTTAAAAATGAACTAATCAAACCACAGATATTGTTAACTCCACGCCACTGGCCATCTACATAACATAAACACTAGTATTCATAGAAATTATTCACCAGTTGCCACAAAAAAAAAGGTTCTCGATGTGTACGTTTGTAACCGATAGACCAGTTTTTGAGGAAAGTTTTATCTTTTACCATTCACAAAACAATCCAAAAAAGAAAGGAAAAAAAAAAAGAGTGATAGAAGATGGTTATAATCATCTAGTCAGTTGATCTCTCAAGAGGTTTCCAAGATGGGCAATTCAACGGTTTCCACATAACCCTGCAAGTTTAGTTATTGCACAGACGTCAATTAGTATCTCAATACATATATTCCAAATTCTTGGTTAACTCCACTGACAAAAGGGTAGGAGCAAGTAAAGTTAAAAGGCCAGTTAAACTGATAATTTCAGTAAAATGACTAAATCCAGTCTCTATATGGTAGTAATCTTAAAAGAGAAGAGTGATCTGGCCTTTTAACACAGATGTCCTCCAAAACCTTAAACCATTTCATCTGTTCATAGAAAATAATGCTGAAGATGAAGTTACAAGAATTTTAAAAATTCATCAAGAAAAGAAAAAGTTCGAGATGGATCTGTGTGCTTCCTCTACAGTCTACACCTAGAAACAGAATATCGAACCATTGAGGAACGAAGAAAAGGCAAATCAATAACTATGCATTTAAGAAAGATGAAGTTTCCATGGGAAAAAGTAAAAAAGAAAAAATCAACTTATGCAAGAATACTGCTGTGAAATAACAATTTTGTTAATCAAATATATTAGATTTAAAAAGAAAAGATTCTTTAATAAACTCAGATAACATGTATTATATTCTGCGACAAGATTTATGTCATTATACTATCGATCGTGTCAGATGAACATATCATATTTGAGGTTCTTTTGTGTGTTCAGTTTGTTTTCAGATGCATTGTTCTATTGTTAATGCAACCCATCTCAGATCAGCTTCTGCTTACCTTATTTAATACAATATATCTTCACCGATAATCTAAGTAATTTGAACTTATCAATACTTCTATAACTTCCTCTTAATATCAAAACTGGAATAACCAACATAAATGTGCGACCGAGAAATTAGGAAAAAAAAAACTCAAGAATTAAGCTGAAGCTAAAAACGCAAAAGAAGAAAAATCTACTCACATTGGTTTCTAAAAAGTGTTTGTGGCAAGGAATGCAAAAACCAGAAGCGCCATTCAAAGAAGAAAAAATAAGTGGTGGGGGAGAGAGAAAGAGAGAGAATAAAGGGGCACTAAGAGGTGCATATGTAGAATCAATGGTCAATCTCTGGGAAAGCAAAGATGAGGATTGAAGTACAACAAAACCAAGAAAAAGGGCTTGGGTGAACGAACTGGAAACCTAAAATGGTGTTTAAGTTGCAACTGAGTTCAATGGGCTGTGTTAAATTCCTTAATACCCCGTCTGTAATAAACCCTCATTGCGCCTCAAGTCTTTAAACTGAAAATCAGGCTAAAAATATAGTGAAAATTATCAAAAACTTGTCCCAAAAATTTCTTCGAATTTGAAGTATCAATAACCAAGACGATTAAGATCTATCATTGAACATAATAAGATCCAATGGAAATGGGAAAAAATATGCCACAGAAATCATTCATCCGTAGAAAAGAAAATTCCAAAAGTGAAAACTGGCACTAAAATGAGCCCAAAAATTTGAATAAAATGCATCACTGAATGGGCAAAATATGCCTAACAAATGCAAGTATCTAAAAATCCCACCTCATATTTTAAAAGATTAGCACGATTTCCCTTCTAAGAAAAGACCACCCCTTCACCCACAAATCTAATAAAAGAATATCACTCACCAAATGTGCAAAAAAAAAACTATCCTAAGAGTTGAACTGTTAAAGTGGAACAAAAATACAATCACCAATGGCATCTATAACAAAGTCAAAGACATAATTGAACAACAGAACGATCTGAGGAAAAAAAAGTTCATTGTCCTGAAAGCATGTGATGTGCCACAAATCATTTGTCCCTTAAAAAAAACAGCTCAAAGCAAAGTGTAAATGGAGTAAAATCTATCCCAAAATCCACTGAGATTATAAAAAAGAAAATCTAACCAGATGATCATTTGTTCCTAAAAGCAATCTAATAAATGAAAAGTGACCCAAAATGAGACAAAAAAAATAAAATAAATGAAAAGCATACTTGTAGTGCTAAGAAATCTGTTCTAAGAACAAAGCCTGGTCCTAGAACTAAAACAGAAAAAAAAACCCCACACACAGAATGATAAAAATCTGACCTTTGAATCAAATTATATGTACAGGACTGTTATTTGAACTATATTTTCTCTTCATCATAATGCTTTATCACCAACTACTTATTTCATCGTGTTTGTAGAGCTTAAAAATCAGTAGCCAAAAAAAAAAACACACAAATATACAAAAAAAATCCCCAAAATTGAACCCAAAAAGTATCCAAAATAAGTACAAAATGAAGTAATCAAATAACGGTATTCATGAGTTCCTTTCTTCCTTATGATGGAGCGGTACAGACAACAAAAGATTTAAATTCTAATAGACAATTAGGTAGACCCAATTCTAAAATGAACATGTAGTTGGTAATTTGTTTGTTTACAACCCCTAAAACTTCCCAAGAAAGTAAATTTGAAATGAATTATACAATAAAGACACAATTCTAAAATGCCCTAGATTCATCATAAGAGATTAATCCTAACTATTAACAAAGAACTTCAACAATAGATTAAGGAGAGAGAGAGAGAGAGAGAGAGAGAGAGAGAGAGAGAGAGAGCACCTTCAAGTTCTACTTCTTCTTATTTTCCTGCAAAGAGAGAGTGAGGGTTGACAGAGAAAAAGGGAGAGAGAGGTCTGATTAAAAAAGAGAAAGAGGAGGTTGGGGAACTTGGAAGAGAAGAAAGTGGGGTGGAAACTAGAACCATAGGACACATCCGTCATTTTCATTTTAGGGGTAAGAACTTGGGCGGAAATATCAAGTCTTCAATTGAACCACCGATATCAGAATTCGGTTATCCCGATTCGAGATTGCCGTATTCGATTCGCACGAGTTATAGCCGATCCATAGCGAGTCCAGTTCTGCGTTATAAAACCGTTTCTATTTTCCACCATTTTCTCTCTTCATTTTTCCCAGTTTTTCTCTCTTCTCTTGATGTAAGAGCCATCTTCTTACTCCTTGTCTCTCCTTTGGGTCACAAAATCGGGTTTTGGATTTTGAAGGTATGTTCAATTTTTCTTGTTGGCTGTTCATATTTTCTTCCTATCTCATTTTTTTGGTATGGGGGTTTAAGGAAGGTTTAGTTGTTCTGGATTATCTGCTATTTAATTTGTTTCTTATTAGGGTTTCAAGTTTCATCATCTTCTATGTCTATTTATGATAAAGTCATTTACAGTATAACAAGAAACATAGGTTTACTACATTTCAGTTGCACGTAAAGATCATTAAAGTGGAGTGTTTGAAACCGAATAATTTCTTAATAAAACTATTGTTTCTCTCTCTATCTGTATCTTATTTCTATCAATAAATTTCTTTCTGTAGGGAATCATATTTTTCTTTTCCCTTCTGTTTGATTGAGAATAAATAAGAGGAATGATCAGAAAAAAAAAAACACAAAACACAAAACAAAAAACAAGGGAGAGCCATCCTTCCTCTTTCATGGGTTCACATAAAGTGAATTTCTTAGGAAAACAGAAGTTGATAAATGCAACTATTTTCTAGAAAGGAATATGGTATCAGTTTAATTGTGACCAATCAATGAATTTTGGTACTGATGACCTAATTCCTCATGTCAACAAAGCTGTTTAGGTGATCACAAGTGAGAAATGTTACAAAATTGTGTTTGGGTTTATGAATCTTCGAAATTTTAAACGTATCAGATATAAATATGTTGATTATACAGCGAAGTACTGTTTTCTTCATTTTCTCTTTAATTTAATTCCTTACACTTATTGGTTTTCATAGGTCTTCATACTTTTTCTTCAGTTGATTTGGAGTGGGTAGTTTGAAAAACTGCTGATGGAAGCTAAGTTCTTTCGTCTTCTTAAAATCGTGGGAGTTGGATTCAAGGCCAGAGCTGAATCAGAAGGCCGCCTCTTGTACCTGAAATTGGGTTACAGTCATGAGGTTGAACTGACAGTTCCGCCAGCAGTTCGCGTGTTTTGTTTTAAACCCAATATAGTTTGCTGCACGGGGATAGACAAGGAAAGGGTGCACCAGTTTGCAGCTGCAGTTCGCAGTTGTAAGCCTCCTGAAGTCTACAAAGGCAAGGGCATAATGTACATGGATGAAGTTATAAAGAAGAAACAAGGAAAGAAGTCAAAATGATAGCGCCAAGGAGAGGCTTGTAGGTTTAGACTAGTTCTCTTGAGGGTTCAAGATACAAGGTTGTGCATAGAGATCGTTCCTTGTTGCATGCCCTTCTTGTAGTTACAGTAGTTTTAAAGGGTTTGAATCATTTGAGAAGTTATCAAGTATTTCTTTTCAGTTTTGTTTTGATCAATGAGAACAGAGTAATTTTAAGGAACAATTATTTTGGAAACAAGCTATTATTCTTTAGCAAGTTTTCCACTGCATTTGATTTCTTTGAGAACTGAAATTTTGAACCATTTTGTCCTCAAACCAATATATACTATATAAGTCTATCCCTTAATTTTCATGTTGATGAAGATCTTTTTTTATTATTTTTTTCCTCATTTGGCTTTAATCAACAGAACTTCATTAGCCCCTGTATAGTGGCCATGAGAATCGGGTATATTCTAGTGTAATTACCACTAGTAGGAATCTCAAAGGATTGCCAATTAATGCCAGCTCTTTAATAGACAGCCTTGACCTGATCAACAATGCTCCTTTACCATTATATATGATATTATGATGTCATTGACTTTGGATTTAAAACAAAAGGATCTGGCAGGGTTTAAGTTGAGAATAGCTGCAATAGGAGAGGAGGAGTCATCCCCAGGTTCTCTTTCATGTCTTCAAAAACAAGCCTTGTAAATGTAGAGTGAATGCTGAACTCCCAAAATTGCACCTTCTGAGTAACATAAACACCATCATGTTGAATGGAGTGAAATAATATAAAAAAGGTGAATTTTAATCTGAACTCTTAAGTTGTGTGGATCATCATCATCATTTCCTTGAGTCTCTCCGATTCGATCACAGATTTGTAGATCTACTGATGGGGTTTCTCAGCATAATTAGAAAAATCAAACGGAAAGAGAAAGAGATTTGAATTCTCATGGTGTATGCTCCAAAGCCTCCTCTTTTTCATTACATGTTGTTCAATTTGGGGCAGTTAGTTGGTTAGTTACATAAACATGTCTTTGTGTCTTCAATATATCTACAGGGGTCTTGATAATTCTGGGAAGACGGCAATAGTTTTGTGAATTAATGGAAAGGACACCAGCGTTATCAGTCCCACTTTGGGTTTCAATATCAAGTCCACAAACTATGACAAGTATGCTTCCTCTTCAATTTGGGTTCGTTTAATTATGAGCTACATTCAAATGCTCACATTGCTTGGGAATCTGAATCCCCAATTTTGTTTACAGAAGGGGCAGTGCAGGTGCTGAAGTTATATTGAACTTTTACTCTATCTTCTATGAATACAATCTGGAACTATGAAAAAGCTGTCAATACTTCTTCTTCTTTTCCCACACAATATATGCCCATTTTTCTAGAATTTGCTCCAGAAGGTGGAACCAACATCATCAGTGTAAAGTTTAGGAGATGTCTTAATGATGTTTAATACTACTTAAGGAAGCTAGAAAAAATATTTATTATTGTTAAATTATAAGATGTATAATATATTGGTCAATGCTTACACATTTGAAATTTCTGTTTGGTTCAATTCTTCTCTTACTCTCAGCGGTGCTATCGCCTCCCACAGGGTGCTTCTGTTTATTCTCTTTTGATTACATTTATCTCACTGATATTTCCTTCTTGTCCAAGAACAATCATATTTTATTCTTTGATTCCCTATCAGGTATACTCTTAATATGATATTGGTGGCCAAAGGGCTACAAGGTCTTATTGGAGAAACAACTTTGAACAGACTGATGGTTTGGTATGGGTTGTTAATAGTTTGGATGTTAGAAGGTTAGTAGATTGCAAAATGGAGCTGGATAATCTTTTGGCAGAAGAGGTATGACATCGTAAGCCTTCTTTTAACATGATTTTTAACTGTTCTTGCAACTAGTACCTTTTCCTCTATCCATTTTAAGATGAAAAAACATGTTGACATCTTTTAGATAACAATTTCCTTTCATCAGTTACTTATCAAGTAAAAATAAATGATGTACACAAGATGGAGAGTCCTTGATGGATCCTGCCTCAAAAACCAGAAATATGCGGCTAACCATTAATCAGGATGTTTCATTGTTGAGTGATCTCACAATTTGTTTAAGAAATACACAAAACTCAGCAAAAGATACATTGCTAACTGTCAGATATACTTCTGACTGTCAAGCCCTTCTCTTGTTTTTCTTTTTTTGTTTTTTTTTTTAGTTCCATGTTTAGCTCTAGATTGAAAGGTTAAGATCTTCTGGTCAGTCTAAACTTTAGGGCCATCTCCGTCTTAGTGGTAAGCCACTTTTATTATGGGCTACATTGATGGGTTGCAGTCTAGGACTCGGAATACTCTCAATTGAGGATGATTGTCCCTCTTGTTGGCCACTCTATGAACACAGGATACATGTAGGAAAGGCAAACTTTGCACATGTGTACAAAATAATTTTAGAATCCTCTTTTTTCCTTATCTTATTCTCCATTGCAAATTTGGCATTTTCGCTACGCTGGTTAAGGGTGCAATGACAACAAAGACAATTTTACTTTGTTTGTGAAATCAATGCATTTTATGCCTTTGGAGCATTAGTTTCCCACAGAGAACATCAAAATGACTTGCACTAGGAACCATTGTCCTAACCCCTTACTTTTCAAAAAAAAATTGTCCCAACTCCTGGGGACTTTAACTGCTACTTGGAGAAGCTAGCTTCAAAAAATTGCAGGTTCTAACCTGGTAGATCTCCACATTGAGAAGAAATACACAAGCTCATGAAGAAAGTTCTGTTTTATCTTGGTTTCAGTAGTTGAAGAAATTTCTTACTTTCTGTATATATTTAGTAGACCTATTAATTCTTTCATTCAGTGGTTCCTTTTGGTGTTTGTTTTTTTTTTTTTTTTTTGGTTTTTTGCAGCCTCTTGGCTTCTTTTCTTGTAATTCTTTCATTCTTTTCTAATAACGTTCACCGTTTCTCCAAAAAAAAAAAATTGCTATTTTCCCCCTTATGTATTTTCTTATGTAATAAGTTTCTCAATTTCTAGTAATTTTTATATTTTGCAGGAAGTAGTTATTACCATTTTCTTTCATGGTCCCCGTTCTTTTTATTCGTGTAAGTTTATGTTTTTGTTAAAAAAAAAATATGATTTTACATTAATTAATTTCTAAATATGATTTTATTAGTTTATTTGTACATTTTGTACGTGCGTGTGAAGATGCAATAACTTGATCTCCCTCTCCCATGTCTTTTCTTTGGCTCCAAGAATAATTATTTTGATGATCATATTTAGGATAGTTTTTTTGGTCGGTTAATTTCATGCATCTTGTTATTACTTGTATTCCAAGTATGTGAATATATATATATATTAATATGTGGTTTGGTCCTCACATTGATGAAAACGTTTGGCGGATCACATTGATGAAAACCTAAAGCCTCATCACCATCACCATACAGACGAGCCCTAATCTTGTTCTCTATTACAAATTTCAGGGTTTGTATGGTTTGTGGTTTAATTACCGCCGCTCGATCGACTGCTGAACAGATCTATAAACCACCATGAGTAGTTCAGAGCGCTCTATCTCTCTGTTTGTTCATCTCTCAAAACTATTTCTATAACTCTTTCTTTCTTTCTTTCTTCTCTAATGTGATTTGTTTAATATACCTAGGGATTTTCCAATCAATTTTTTTTTCTTTATTTTTTTTAAGATTAATTATTGGGTATATAACCCTTTCGTTTGTAGGGCTCACATGTAACGCTTCTAGGTGCTGCCTCATTATGTACTCATTTTAAAATTTCTAATCCCCTCAAATTAGTCTTTAAAAATGTACAAGTTTTAAATTTTTATTTTGACGGTTGATTTAATACGGGTAGATTTGAGGATAAAAATTTTAGAACAAACGGATTAAAATATAAATTTTACCCGTAAAAAAAAATAGAAAACCCAATTTACATAATTTCGATGATCTCTCTTCTCATTATCACAATATTACGCGACTTCAATTCATAAACTAACAGTTAATTCCACTCAACATTATGCTTATGCTTTTTCCTTTTCGGTAAAAGTTAATTCCTCTCAATAACAACTTGTATCAGGCATTCTTTGTTGAAACAATGAAACACCTAATTTTATGGCCTGTTTCGCAACCATTAAATTAATGGATTATGAGGCTCTTAATCAATTCTGGGCGTCATAATCAATTTTTTGATTTTGTTAGGTTGTTTGGTAACCATTATAGAATCCATTATCTTTTAAACAGAAACAAGTTTTTATTTAAAAATATAAATAGAAAAAAGGTGTTTATATAAATAGAAAAACGATTACGCAAGTGTCGGGTTTTCTTTTTCGCGTTTCGAACATCCAATCGAAAAGAAAAAACATCTGAAGGAAACCTAAAGTCTCGTTCCTTCTCAGCGCCATTAACGACACAGGTACTTTTTCTATCTTCTCTCTACTTTTTCTCTCCTTCTCTTGTGAATGTCGATCTGAATTGTGTCCTAATGTGTAGATTTGAACCGGGCTGGATGGTACCTATTCTGCAGCGCCATTAATGACGAACATGTACTTTTTCTCTCTACTTTCTTTCTCTTCTCTCTATTTTTCTCTCTCTACTATCCCTCTTCGACGAACAGGTAGTACTGTCACTCTCCAATTTGAGGCGTTTTTCTTGTGTTCCTGAGGAAGAAAAACCTGATCATTAAACCCTAATTTCGTACTGTCGCATCACCCAGAGTGCCGTAGTTTTGAATTCTTTCAATGTTCTTTGATGGGTCTTTTTATTTTGACCAATTTTCCAATTGAAACATATAATAGAACATATATACCCGTTTCTTGAAGAGAAAACCCTTTTCCACGCTTGAGTTCTTTCACCATTACTCATACTTATAGTTTGAAGGTCTGGGTGTTGGGCCTCCTGAGGAAGCAAGTCCATAAGCATCTGGTGCACTAAAGTTTGAAGCCATACCACCAGTCACCATTGAATAAAAATCTGTGTGATTGAAACTAGACCCTCTCGGGGTAGGGCTTCTTGAAGATTGAAGAGAGTATATCTCTGCATTAGTTAAGTTTGATGGTCTGGATGTTGTTGATGATAAACCATGTGACCTCCTAGAGAAGATTTCAGACCTTGAAGCATTTGATTTCCTAACAGTAACATTGATCAGGTGAAAATATTTTCCACCATTTTACAGACCCATAAAGTAAAATCATGGCTACATAGAGAGGAACCACTGCAGTCATATCATGGTAGAAATCTGATAACTTGATCATCTTTTTTGGTTCTGTAACTCAGTTGAAATCAAAGTAGGAAACAAATGGTAAGAGAGTTTAAGATAGAGAGAGAAAGAAGAGGAGAATAAGTAGAGGAAGAAGAAGGAGGTTTGCTCAATTGGGGTTCCAGTTAGACCCTTAATTCATGTAATCGATGTCTAATTGTTTGATTATTATCTTTTGTTATGAATCCTTCAGGGTTCAGATTCTGTTGATTACTTGATTGTATTACATTTTTGGTGGATTTGTTCAATTTCACTGTTGTTTGTGTGATGGCTGTTTTTATGTCAAAATGGGCTATTCTTATCACTAAGGATATTTGGTGGTCATTAGGATAGTTGCTTAATGGTTTACAATAAGTTGTTGGGACACTTTGTTTTTCTTTTATGATATCAACATTGTCTAATTTGACTTGTACAAGACTCAACGTCTCAACTGTTGACTTTGATGTCTAAAATAAATAAACCCTCTTCATTTAATTAAGTTAAATAATGGTTGACACTGAGCTAATGCTGGATGGCTTTGATTCTTAGCGAGTTAAGATTAGGTCATGTGTTGAAGCTATGTAAAGCTGTTATTTGCGTCTGATAGTGTTCAATATTTCAGTCTTATTCGGCTGAAAATGTAGTTACATCTATGGATAAGTACTCCATTTTAATGTTATCAAATTTTTTTGATGTTCTTAGAGATGTCAATACCGTGTCAGTTGTTTAGAGGTCATATATGGATGTGCTCATGGGAAGAGGTATTCATTGTTCTTATCTGCTCCTCTTCATTAGAGCTTTTGCTTTTAATTTTTTTTTAAAGGAGTATAAATATCCTAAAAGAGTAGTGTCCTTTTTTGGTTTGGAAGGTATTGTAAAATTCCTGTTTTAGCTCTAGGTTGTTGAATTGTGATAGAATTAGAAGTTCAGAATATAAGGATAATATTTTGTAGAGATATCTCACAGTGAAATTCATACTTTCCGTCTATCCTTGAGCCAAGCTGATTATAACTCTCTCTCTAAGTTTCTGTTATTTTTTTCTGGGGTTGATGGTGCTGAATTGTATGCTTTTAACCTCCTCATATTTTATTATTTGACATGGACCAATTCGGTTGAAACTTTTGTTTCTGTTTTACTTAATTATGTACTAGATGAAGAAAGGGCTCATAATGAAACTCCAATCCCAAACTCAAGACGAGGATCAACTGCTTTCATTGAAGAAAAATGAAGTTGAAAGCTCTGTGAAGGAAATAAGTGATCGAGGGAAGCGTAAATTTTCTCATTAACAACAACAAAGTAAGAAAGAGACAGAGCTCAGGATTGAGTGATGCATTATTTGCTATTGCCGATGCTACCAAGTCCAGAAGCTGATCCTTATTCCATACCGAATTGTACAAAGCACTTGCAACCTATTGAGGATGTGAGCATCCAAAGTGTAATGGCTGCACTTGACAGATTCAATATTCATTTTGTGCGTGTGTGTGTGTGTGTGGAAGCTAATGGTTAGTTAAACTAGTGACTTTTGGTTGATATGGATTTATTTTCAAGCAAAAGAATCAATATAAAAAAATAAAAATCATAAACATGTTAATTTATACCAAGCTGTTTTTTAACCATAAACATTTTATCATAGTAATCAATTTTGTTTTCAAAAAGTTGTTTGTTAAAATTTATGTAATAAATGATTCTCGTAAAATTATTTTTATCATAATTAATTTTAGAACTAGAAGCAATTTTGGCATAAATTTTACCAAACGGGGCCTTAGGGTTGGAGAAATTTGAGCGGTGATTATAACTATGCATTCTTCTAAGCCAAATTCATCAAAGATGTTGCTACTTTTGTGACCCAAGTTGTTTAATCAACCAAGGATTTTATATCAGTGTCTAAACATATCCAATCATTTTATATATATAATATGGAACTAAAAATGAAAGGATCGTTGATATGCGTTCTTTGTTTTGACATATATTCTAGATATTGATTTACGATGGTGCTGTTTGATCGTAACAACGGATTCTTCAAAAGACAAATCAATCAAAAAAGTAGCTGCTTTTTGTGCCCTAAACCGTTCAGTCATTAAAGAAAAGAAAACGGTACATCCTTAATACTAAACATACTCAATTTATTACTTTGATATGTCAACATATACTTAAAATCAATTAATGAAATCGGATAGGTGTCGTATTCTCATTGATAGCTATTTTTATATTATATAGAACCAACAATGAAAGGATCGTACATAACATAAATATTATGTTAATATGCGTTCTTTGTTTTGACATTATATTCCAGATATTGATCTATGAAGGGGTTGTTTGATCATAACTATGGATTCTTCAAAAGCAAACCAATCAAAAAAGTAGCTGCCTTTTCTGCCCTAAGCGTTCAATCATTTAAAGAAAAGAAAACGGTACGTCCTTAATACTAAACATACTCGATTTATTACTTAATTTTGGTATGTCAACATGTACCTAAAATCAATATATGAAATCGGGTAAGTGTGGTATTCTCATTGATAGCTATTTTTTATATTATATAGAACCAACAATGAAAGGATCGTACATAACATAAATTTTATGTTAATATGCGTTCTTTGTTTTGGCATTATATTCTAGATATTGATCTACGACGATGATATTTGATCATAACTATGGATTCTTCAAAAGCAAACCAATCAAGAAAGTAGCTGCATTTTCTGCCTTACGCAGTTCAATCATTTAAAGAGAAGAAAACGGTACATCCTTAATACTAAATATGCTCGATTCATTACTTGATTTTGGTGTATTAACATGTACCTAAAATCGAGTAACGAAATCGGGTAAGTATAGTATAGAACTAGCAATGAAAGGATCGTACATAATATAAATTTTATGTTAAAATGCGTTCTTTGTTTTGACATTATATTATAGATATTGATGTACGACAATGTTGTTTGATTATAACTATGGATTCTTCAAAAGCAAACCAATCAAGTAAGTTTTTGCCCTAAGTCCGAATAGCTGGATTCAAAAAGTGTTCTTTGGGGAAGTGATGAATAAGGGCGTGTTGCTGATCGTAGTACGGATGATGATGATGAATTCATCGTGACGAAGTTGAAGGTGTTTGTAGGTCATGAAGGTGTTAAGTTCTACTGCTACTTGAGTTTGCGCAGATCCAAGCAATAATTAGTACATTCCCAGGGAAGGGGTTCATCTAATAATACAAGAGGCTAATAAAGATATGGTGGAGGGGTTCATCGCCGGCAGCTTCCTCCATCTCAATCTCAGTCTCCCCCTGCAGAATCCACTGCATGCATGGTAGTGTAGTCTATAACAATGGATTCTAGATATCTGGGTTACCCGGGTAATCTATCTACAATATAGATCATGTGTAGGGTGATTGGTCATTTAGTAGTTTATTGATTTGATGGTTGCAATCATTTGATCAATACTACTTTTTTTATTTAATAGATGTCCTTAAATTGTACCCTAACTATCCAATTTTGGGCTCCAACTCTCTCTCACAAAATCAGATCTTTCTGAAATTTCTAACCCCGTCAAAATTTGATTGAAACTTTAAACTTTCTAGCTACTTATTTTATCGTTAATTTTCGACTTATTTTTTGCACCTTATTTTCCAATCGAGCATGCTCCTAAGTGCAATTACATTTGCATATTTACACTGGAAAAAAAACTGAAATTTCTTATGAGTTAGTAATAAATGAATTTTTGTTATTACACTTGTGATGCAGGTTCTGAATCTAGATACTATAGATAATACATATTTTTTATATATCTATTATAATTGATACTATAGGAGAAACTTTGGGTTAACAAAACTTTCTCTCTTAAGTGTGGGTTAAAAAAACCTATATTATAAGCATATGGTCCAATCTATTATCTGTTATTGGGTTAACAAAACCTCCTCTCTTAGGTGTGGGTTAAAAAAAACCTACATCATAAACATATGGCTTAATCTAATTTCTATTATATCTATTCTAATATACTATAGGAGAAGCCTTGGGTTAACAAAACCCTCTATCTTAGGTGTGGGTTAAAAAAATCTACATTATAAATATATGCCCAATCTATTATCTATTATTGGGTCAACAAAACCCTCTCTCTTAGGTGTGGGTTAACAAAATTCTAAAACAACTAAATTTTCTAATTATCTAATAAAAAAATTCAAATTTTTTTTTAAAGAAGCCCCCGTGCCTTGCACAGGATATGAGGGCTAGTTATTCTATAAAATCAAAAGTTTTTTTTAAAAATAAAATAAAAAAGAACTAAAGTTTTCTTTAATTTTAATATTTAAGTTAAAATCCACAACTAATATGTGAAATCCAGAAATTAACTCATTTGCACATGGGTATTTGTCACAGCGGTTGTGCACCCCTCCCATGATTTGGGAGGTCTTGGGATCAAAACTCTTGACCTGTGGTTTGCCATAAGTTTGTCTCATGTAATATTTAGTAGTAGTAGTAGTAGTAGTAGTAGTAGTATATAATATTTAGTAGTAAATAAGTTAGTCTTTCGATGGTAGTTACGATAGCTTAGGTGGCGATTATTATGGCAGTATCTTTGTGCTTCTCACACGTCTTTCATGATGTATCTCTGCCTTCTTATAAATGCATCTTGAGCATTAGTCTCATTCAAAAAAAAATTAAGTGATTTTACTAAATTAATCTTGGTTTTATGTATTATTTGCCTAAGAAGTTGGCAAAAAAACACGTACCACACGTGTAGATAAGACTTTAACTTGCTTAAGTCCAAACCATAACCATGGGCCCTTTAAGAGATCTGATTCTTCTTATCTTCCTGGAAGGTATAAATTCCGGCTTGATTTAACAGCAAATATATAGTAAAAATGCAAAGAGATGAAATATACGCTTGGTTTGGAGGTTGAAGACCGAGTTAAACCTCCTGGTTGACTCAAGGAGTTGACTTCGTGGCTGCTGGAAATAAATTCAGAATGACATAGAATAGCAAACACTCTTATTCATATAATGAGTTTACTAGAGTTTATGGAGCTCACATAGAGATGATCCAAACGTTGATCTTAATTAAAAATATTTTTCTCATCATGTAAATAGATTATCTTCACAAATTCAACCCATTCTAAAAATTGTAAGCCCATTATTATTGATTGAAGAGTTGTTCATTTTACCATTAATTAATGGGTTGACTAGTTTTAATTGGGATAGGTGGAATTTTCATTAACTAGTATTAATGAGTTTACTTGTCTGTCCTTCATTAAAAATTTAAATTGTAGAATAAGGATACTAATTTGAAGTATTCAGCTACCCTTGTCCCTGGAGTGTTGAAGCTTATTATAGGTTTGAATGTTTGTTTTGCATAATGGACTAACTTTGTGGGACCCACTATGCATTTAACGAAACCTGTTTTTCCACATGATGAAGGTCCGAATCAGATCAGTCGTCATTGGGGTTAGTGGTTGTTAATTGCTATAGTTTTGGGTTGGAGATTCCGAGATAATTTGGTATACACTTGTCTTACACTGGGATCAACTCCTTCAACTTTTTTTAAATCTAAGCTTTGTGATAAACAAAATTGGTTTCCGTGCGCACGACTTTCACTATTATGATCTCTATTGATCTTGGGGAAGCGTCAGGAGGTAAGCAAACAACACATGCAAAGGGAACTTTACTTTCACCCAATTGCCTGCTTCTTGTGGGCAAGGACTATGTAAAACCCTAAAATTGAAGGGTTTTCCTTCACATTTCAATCCCTCAAACTCCCAACCCAGCCTCAAACTTGGGACGGAGAGGTTTGGTTGTGTTGAGGTGTCCATGGTACTTGTCAAACTTCAAATTTTATATTATTTCATTATTCGAGGTATCCATAGTCTTTACCAATACCTTAGTTATTATCACACCCATGTTCACCCTCCTTTAGATCATCTTTACCAAAGATCAAATTATTTTAAGGATGATCAATCTCTTCGCCATTTAGATCATCTTCACCAAAGATCAAATTGTTTTGAACCACTTGTACCCACATAACTTTTGGCTGAATTGTTTGTCAGTAATCTAAAATCGACAATACAAATTTTATAAAATAAACAGTCAGCAACCTAGAATTATCAAACAAGTGTTGTCGGCTATACATAACCAATGGACCATTTTGTATTATCGGCCGTAAAGAACCAACAATACAAATTTGAGTTATGTAAATTTAGTAAAAAGTTGTGTGAAAATATAAGTGGCCTTATTCAAATTGGTACATTTAGATTCTCAGCCCAAAAAATGATCCCTAAAATCGTCTCTATGTGAACCTCACTGACTTATGTAAATGAGATGTAATAATAAAGGATCAGGTTATATAGCCCCCTTTTATATAACTCTCCGCTTGTGGGGCCCACATGTAATGTATCCAAGAGTTAATTTTTTGAGAGAATGTTATCCTCACTATGTATTTTACCATATTCAAAAATCAACTCGTTCTAAAACTTCTAACCCCTCCAAATTAGTCCTTAAAAAATTTGTAAGTTTTAAACTTTTATTTTGACTGTTGATTTAAAATGGATAGATTTGAAGTTTGAAGTTTTAGAATATGCTGATTTTAGGTAACTATGTTTTCCTCATCATGTAGATCATTCTCTCCAAAAATTAACCCCTAGATGCATTCTATGTGGACCCTATAAGAGGGATTTTTTAAGGGGGCTATATAAGAGAGTTATATAACCTGACCTAATAATAAATAGTAATAAGGAAAAACAAAAAAGAAGGGATGGAAATAAAATTTTCCTGAAGCTAAGTTTAAAACTTACAAATTTTGAAGCTAAGCTCAAAAATCAACTCGTTCCAAGCTTCAAGGAACGTGAGAGTGAGAAGGGGGATCGGCATGGGGGCGAGACTTGAGCTAAGTTGAGGGCAGGACGAATTTTCGCTGCAAAGTTATATACGACGGATGAGGAACTGTACGGACAAATCTTTGCAACTCTAGGGCTCTATGTAATTACAAAGTAATCCTTATGAAGCTAAATAATATATGTACTATCCGTTTATCCTATCCAAGAACGACGTCCGCGATGCTCTCTAGTTTCTTTTTTTTTTTTCTTAGTGTACTTTTTCTTTTCTTATTTTGAAAAATTTGGTAAAAATCCCTCGATCCTAAGGGTTGCAGTGCTACATAACACCACGCAACCCTCTTGAGAGGGTTTCTACTTGCCAAGAGCCTTAAATTAAAAGAAAACATTAGGAACTCTTATCCTTAGGGTAGAATTTCAAGACACAGATGAACAACTCCATTTGAAAGGGCTTCCGTCGAGGGAAAGAGACTGAACTACTATTAGGTTTTTCTATGCAGTTAATAACTTAGGAAAAGTGTATGAAGAGACTATAATTTTTGTTTAATTAGGATTTAATCTCAGTTGTACATATAATTTCTCATCTAGTCAAAATTTAGTTTTTTAAGTTTAGTCCAATCAATATGTAAACTGTATTTTTTGAGTTAAATTTTGAAAAAAAAAAATTGTTGCTTGAGGTGCAAGTGAAAACACAACCCATTTTTAGGTTTTTTTTGGCTGCTTTTATTATTTTATTTTTTTTGTCTAGTTGGGGTTCCCTTAACCCCTTTCACCTCTCAAAAAAATTTGAAAAGAGAAGGCGGTATACCTCTTTTTAGAAGCCCTAGATTACAACACCACAAAGAAAATGCATCCTCCATAAATAATGTAGATGTGCTTTTTATCTAGTTTTAGAGCCAAAAAAAAAAATGCTCCCATCTCTACCATTAACAATCAGTTGGAGCAGCAGTGAAGAGAGAGATCTGATTCCCTTCGCCGGAGCTATGGGCTTCCGACGAAGGGAATTTTCAAATTTTTCCTTTTTCTTTGTCTTCATCGCCTCTTTGGCGACTTTTGCACGCCTTTATAGCGACTTTTGCTCGCCTTTTTGGCGATTTTTGCTCAATAATCTTCTTTTTTTTTGTGTGCTTTAGATCTGCTCCGATTAAGCTTAGATCTAGTTTTTTGACAGACCGGATCGACAATAACCGGATTCTTCTTCGTTAGATAGTAAGTTTTTCGTTTCTTTTGGGTACACAAGGTGTTGGGCTCATCTCTTCCGTCTATCTATATGAGAGAATCTCTTTTTTGGGAAGAAACTCTTTCAAATTGGTCCGACGTTGCGTCGTTTACTATTTGCTCCGAATTTGTTCGGATTTTCCTTGTGCTTTATTTGTATTTTTTGTTGTATTTTTTTTTTCTTTGTATGTGTATTGTTTTTCCTCCAGCTTGTATGAAGGAAGATCTTACTTTTATGCAATCTTCTTTCAATTTACTTGATTAATAATATTTTGCTTGATTTTCAAATAAAAAATAAAAAAAATTGCTCCCACTGCATTTAGAAGGTTTACGTCAACATTTTGATGCAGATTCTTAAGCGTAGGCCAAAAAGCTCGTTTCATTTGGCATTAACTTTTGACACAGAATTTGATATCAAAATCAACCTTTCCATGGAGACCATCTGGTCCTCCATATAAATAGACCACCCAATGGCTTCTAGCCAATTTAAAATGCACATGGCAAAATAACAAGCACCACTGCACCAGTTGAAAATACACATGGCGAAGTAGCTATTGGGTGGTCATCTAGATGGAGGACCTGGTGGTCCACCTCCCCTTCATTTCCCAATCTATTATATTTTAGTTGGGAATTCTCGTCATATTGGTGTACAGTACATACACATCATCATCACATGTACATGTAAGTATCCAACGGGTAACATTAATTATTGAATTTGAGTCTAAAAAAAGATAAACCCCATGATAGTGATGGAACAATATCATGCATGGTGGTCCACATTAGGGCAAAAAATTTCCTGAAAAAATGATCATGTTTTCATGCTTGAGGCTGCAAGTAATAATTTACTTGATCTAACTATTAATTGTGAAAGAATTTATTGGAACTTTATTTTTGTCAAAACAAATTATATAAATACAATGCGGATTTACCGGCTTAAAGGGTATGTCTTTGATGCAATTCATGATCAGATCACGTAAAAGTATTCATTGGTGGGGCCTTAACAATCCATGCTTTTTTTTTTTGAGGGAACAACAATCCATGCTCGTGATAAAACAATCATAATTTGTAAAAAAAAAAAAAAGGGTTGACCTAATTTCAATTTATTTGTAGGTGCCCTTATCTAAGAAGATAAAGTCTTTTGGAGTTAGATTCAATATTTAAGTTCAAAATGCTTCTACACCTTAATATTTAATAATTAACCACTAATTTGTGTTATTGATGAAAAGATAAGGCCAAACCTCCTCGTTGCAAACCCACTGTTTCAAAAACCCCGCATTTAGAAGGGAAACAGAAAAATAAGGAAATTTTTAATTCTACCTCACTTTTTTTTAATAAGTATACTATCTTGCGGTAGAGTCCACATAGAATGATCCAATGGTTGATATATTGTGAGGATGATCTAAGTGATAAAGGAGATCATCTTCATAGTAATTCACATAGTTTTAAAAGTTTCCATATT
Organism: Macleaya cordata; assembly: GCA_002174775.1. NCBI lineage: Eukaryota > Viridiplantae > Streptophyta > Magnoliopsida > Ranunculales > Papaveraceae > Macleaya > Macleaya cordata. The sequence continues at coordinate 91,470 of MVGT01001458.1, forward strand.
AGTCCATAAAGAACGTATTATAAGTAAAAATAAATTAAAATATAAGTTTTCTTAATTTGCTCATGAAGTTGTAAAACAATGTCCATGACTCCATAATTTGCAAATTGCTCTCTAACTTGCCTGAGATCCAAAATATGGGCCCTCAAGAGACCTGATTCTTGATATTTATGAACATTCATAATAAGGGTTTTTTTTCTTCTCCAAATGACAGAGAAGTTATGGACCTTAGTAACCAAAACCTTGGTATAGGGGTGACGCTTCCGCTCCGAACTACGCTCCGACGCTCCCGCTCCGAAGGTATTTTAGAACTAAGAATATTTTTTAATCGGCCGCTCCGACGCTCCCGCTCCCACTTTCGTTCCCACTCTGACCCGCGCTCTGGTTACTTAGTTATGGACCACTTTGCTCAACCATATTTAATTATTTTTCAGCCTATTAGAAGAAAACATTGAAGTCAAGGACTGCTAGCAAACGGTTGCTTACACATTTGCAGTATTGGAGGATCAATCATCAATGACATAAAATACTCGGTACGCATATAGATCATGCACGTCATACAACTTTCTCATTTATTCGATATAAGTTGGATGCTTATTGTTACATCTTGATTACAAGTTTTTGTGAAGCACATTGGCTTTTGGCTCAATGGTTTTGCATCCATCCCATAAATCTTGGCGGTATCTACGCCATAGTGTAACATGGGCAATAGTTCCGTTAAACAATTCTAACAAAAAAAACTTCCTTTTTTTGAAACTTTCAGGTTTGTTGAAACTTTAATAGTACAAATGATTGGTTTAGAAAGCTTAAAAGTTGATAATGTTTTTATTTCTTTTTTGTGAAGATGATTTAGAGGATAAGATTATCTGAAAAAATAAATAAAAACAACCCTTAGGGTATTATTCATATGGGCACAAACTATTGTTAAAGTTGGGTTCAAAATGTTTCAATTTTTTTTTTTTTTTGGATAATCGAGATGTATGGGCCTCTTCGAGTACCGACTAAAACACCATATTTATAACAATTGTAGAAATATAATGCTTGATATTTTTATAAGATTCCTCACTAAAACTCAGCGGATGTATCATGGGCATGTAAGTCCTACAAATGGGTTTATAACATGTTAAATTTACGGTATTTTTTTTTGGAATTTCCTACTGAAAACTAATCCAACGGTAATGGTGTGTATTTCACGTACCCTCGTGATTCACGTCATCCCAAAGTTCCGTATAAATATCGGGCCCCTGGAAATAGTACTATGACTTAGATATTGGTACGATTAAACTTGCTAAAGATTTGAAAGAGAAAGTATTTGGTCCATGTGAGCTGATCAAGAGTTGGTCCAGCCTAACCTTTTTATGGTAGCCATGTTTTACTGAAGGTGCACCAGTTCATGATCTTTGACAGCGACAATATATAATTACGATTTCCCATGAATACGTTGTTGCTCTGACAGTGCAGCGAAACCAATTTCATTCTCTTCCTTAGCTGGGCCTTGGTACATCATACAAATAGCAAAGTGGTGTTTCCCTCTAGGTTTTCATTCTCATCTCTTTTTTTTTCCAATTATACCCTCTATTTTATCATGTAAGCTCCATTTTACTCATAAAGATCATATAAATGGTACCATAGCAATGTATATCTCTATGTATGTATGTATAATGCCCTTAAAAAGGGTAAATGGTCTTTTTAGTCTATTCTATTAAAAGACAATTAGTTTGTAATGTTTTTGTATTCAATTTCTTCTAAGAATTATGCCTACCTTAATAGATCGAATGGGGTGAAAAGTCCGTTGATGAATTTGAGAATAGTAGTTACATTTTTTTACCATCAGTAATTAGGAAATGAAAGACCCAAGCCAACAACTTCCACCATTAACTTTACTGATCGTGTCGTCCACAATTACTTTGCATACTTTTCACCCCAAGTCCCCACTCTTGCACAAGGTAATTTATAAAAAAAAAAAAGTTATTAATATTTATTATTGCAACACAAGAAAAAAAAATCTAATGTAACCTACCATCCAATGACAATAAATTCTCATTATCTTACTCAACAGTTTCTGCATCATGTAAAGACAATGAATTTATGAAACTGATATGTAGGATTCATAATTAGATTTTCTCTTGTAATAAATTAGCATGGGAAGTAAATCTATGGGAGAAAAGTGAATTGTGGAAAAATGTTATCAAAGATTTGCTTAATGGGTCAAGTTCGATGTACCTCTTTAAATAGACATACTTGTTAATTCATCATGTGTGAGACCGACATGAAGATGATCAATATATATAGATAACATAAAGTTATCAATAATCTATATGGACCAACCATATGTTAAATCGAGCTTTGGAATCAACGCGAACCCAAACCGGGATAAGAAAAGATTAATCTGATATCAAACCAACTTCAAATTGAGATTTGGAATCAACTCAAACCCAATCCATTATAGGATTAAGACTAATCCAAGACTAACCCAATTTTAAATGGGCCTTTGGGGTCAACTCAAACCCAAATCCAATCCCAACCCGAAATTGGATAGACTAATCCAACCCGACCCAAGATCGAGTTGACCTCACAAATTATCCTAGACCTAAAGATTCATATACAAACACTAATGATTGTAATTGTGTGGATCATAAAGGGTATTTATGAGAATAACCTAAAAATTCTAAGCAAACCCTATCTATTTGACAGTGAAGTGGGACCAGTACTTTTATAAACTGTTTTAAGAAAAATGAAAGGAAAGAAATTAAAGACAATTGATTTGATTTTGATTTTATTATTTAATGTAAGAGAAACTTTACAAGTTATTAAACTTAAGTAGATTTGGGGAGTTTGTTTGTTGTGTCTGATGTTGTTACAGTAAAGCAAAGTGTGAATTCTTTTTTATTTGATTTGATTTTATCTGGAATTTTTTTTTTCTTTTTTTTGTGTTGGGTTTGTGGATGGGGGTGGGGTTTGGGTTCTTTATTTCTGCACCCAAAAGCAAAGAAGGTGGAGAGAATCTAGAAATACCCTTTTCTTTCTCTCTCACCTCAAATCCCACAAAATCAATACATAAAAAATAAAATCTCAAAAGAAAGATCAAAGAGAAAAAAAAGAAAAAACAGAGAATAAAAAGAGACCGGATGTTGACAAATTTTATGTCACTGTTCCTGGAAGGTCGTTTGTTTTTGTGGAGATTTCTTATCTGGGATCTTTCTTTCTCTCTCCTCTCTCTCTTACAGTCTGGCCCAGCAGATCGAAATCTCCATCTGTTATTCTGCATGAGATGACGATCTAAGCTTTTACAATGGCGTTACAGAAATACCCACTTCGTTCTTTTCACTCTTCGAGGTTCTCTGCTTTGATTTTTGGCATTTCGGCTTATTTTGGTTGTTCCTCGTCTTTGTTGGTGCTGCAAGTGTGGGTTGAAGACTCTGAATTTTCATGGAGAGAGTTGGGTTTCTCGGATTTTGTTGGGTTGTATTCGGGATTTTGTTGAACCGATGGTGGATTTTTGAAGAGGGGTGATAGATAAGAGGTGGGTCTGAGGTAAAATTCCCTATTATTTTGTTCAGTTACTTTAATGTTTAGATTCTTTGGTTTGGTTTTTGGGGTTTGATGGGATTTGTGTTCTGTGATTTGGTTGATTGGGTTTGAATTCTTTTTGCTGTTCCGATTGTGTGATTTTGGGTCTATTTGATTTGTGTTTGATGGTTTGGGTTACTGGGTCAGTGTGTTTTTGCCCTTTATTTCATATTTTGCTGGTGTTTGGGTTTCATAGGTTCTCTTTTTGGTGTTTAATTTCCTTTGTTCATTTCTATATTACGGTTTAGTATTTAATCTAGAATTTAGATTTATTTCGTTCAGTTTAGTTTGGATTTCCCCTTGTTGATAATTAGGAAAAAAATTAGAGCATTTTTCCCTTGGTGGTGGTAAAATCATTTGTTTTTAGTCTACTATGTTGTGGTCTTATGAGATTTATCATAGATTTGGGTCCCTCTCTCTCTCTCTCTCTCTCTCTCTCTCTCAATAGAATTGGAAGTCTGAATAGAGCTAGGAATTGATTAAATGTCTTCAATTGCGTTCTTTAGCTGTTTCCTTATGATGATGGGTGGTACATTGTTGAAAGGTCTTCTACCCTTCAACTAGTCCAATGTAAGGAAAGCTTATAAAGGCCTCTGTCCCATGACCTTAATTTTAGATGAGTTTGCTATAATTATGTAGATTATCTATGATTTGGAGATATAAGAGAGGAGCTTTTGTTCTTATCTTAGTCCAATGTGTTAGCTCGCAGTGTCTTGAGTATTGGGGGAGCTGTCTTTGAGTCACATATAGTCATTAAACTACTCTTCATGATTTAATGAGTAATTTCTCAATATGCCTTTCTTAGTCAATAAGCTGTAAGGATTTCGATATCTAAGCAGCCTTTTGTTGTTGTTGTTGTTGTTGTTGTTGCCGGGGATCTCAAGGTCTTGCATATCCAGATTTTAGATGATGTTTTAAACAGAATTGAGCTTAGGTCCATGGCTTCTTATAGAATTATCCATAATTGAGGATTGATTGTTTCTAGGGGAACTGAGAAAGTTATGCAAATCAACAGCTTTGATCAATTTACCTTTTGGATGTAAAGTGATGTCTTGCTAGAAGAGAATGCATTGGATGATGATGTTTTACTATGGCTTATAATGTACTGTTAGTACCCATTAGTCTCAGAAGTACTATTGTGTTTGTAGGAAGGAAATATGGTTTGTGATGTAGTGAACTCCTGGATGTAATAGATGTTTTTGGATGTCTCAGATGTAAACTAAGGAAAATTTGATGAAATCAATGGTTCCTCATCAATTGGCTTGACATTGGTATTTCCTAAGAGCCCCTAAGTAGAAGAGGAAATATCGTTCCAGCTACTAAGAGAAGAATTCACATTTATGTGGGAAAGACATGAATTCCACTTCCTGGTTGATTTAGAAAGATCAAATTCTGATAACCTTTTTATTTTTATTCAGCAACCTGGTACAGATTCATTTTCGTGGTTACACCTTTCTTTGTTGGTTCACATTCCTTCTCTTCTTGTTTTTTCTTCTAGATTTTGCAAATTCACTAGAGCTTCTTTAATGATGCACCAGAGGACATGATGATGGGTGTTTTTTCTTAAAAAAAAAGCCAAAAAAGGGTTTACGATCTCATTCTCCTACTTCAGAAGCAAACTGGCTGCCTCTGAATATTGATTGAGTTCTGCTATTATTTTAAAAAGGCTGGCAAGAGAAAAATTCTATTACCTTTTTTAGCTAGGTACTAAACTACTTTTATATTTCTTCATGTTATAACTCCGTTGTATTATATTTTGAATTATTGGCAGGAATGGGAACAAAAGTGCAGTGTGAAAGCTACTATCCTGGATATTACCCCATGAGGGATCTTAATGAGGATGCGAGTAGTAGTAGCTGGTCCCTGTATCATGAAGATAAAACCTTGAATAATGGCAATTACTACAACAGTTTCTTACCAAGGCCTACTACAGATGGATATCCAGAGTATAATAAGGAAGTGCTGAAGCAGACAATGCTTCAGCATGAAGCCATTTTCAGGAAACAGGTTAATTCAATTCACTTTCAAACTCAAGCTATGGAATCTGCAAAACTTTTATTGATTTTTTCGGTTCAAGGTTGTATCCAGGTTAGTAACTTAACACTTGAATTTACTGTAATGTGTTTTTTTTGTTTCCAGGTCTTTGAACTCCATCGTGTTTATAGAATACAAATGGAGTTGATGGATGAAGTTAAAAGGAAAGAACGAGGCAAATATTTATTACCAGTGGAGGCATCACAATCAAGTCCATTTTCATCTCACATGCAATCTGAAGATGCCCAAAAGACATGGCACATCCCCAGCCTGCCCTCAGCTGACTCTGCTGGTAGTAGAGCATCTGCTTCAGGCACGGACAACATGCAACCTATTTTAGAATTTATAAAAGTTAGTGGCATGCAAGCCAGTCCTGTACCAATGCAAAATGGGGGAAGTTTAAAGGATAGTGAATTGTTGGAATCCAAATCCAAACCTCCAAGAAGAATGTTTGACCTCCAACTTCCAGCAGATGAGTATATTGACAGTGAAGAAGGGGAACCGATTCAAAAAGGAAAAGTTTCTGAAGTGTCTGCTGTGGCAAGTTATCCTCTTAAGAGAAATTGTGGGCTTCCACCTGAGAGTGATGTAAATCTATCCCTTGGCAGCAGTGCTAAACCTAGTTCCAGAGGAGATACATCAAATTCTGCTTCGTGCTTAAGGAACTTACACAATTTGGCAGACTTGAATGAACCCATCCAGGTTGAAGACATAGCTGCTTCGGTACCTGTTAATTTTCTAAGCCCTGTCACCTGCCAAAGGGAGATTCAGGGGCAGGATCTGCTTTCAAAACCAAACTCAAGCTTTCTAGGTTTGCCCAGGGAGTTTTTCCAGAACTCCCAGAAAGTCAAGGATAGTGGAGCTCATGTTAACGTTATACATTTGGAGAATGGGGAGAACAGACGAGAATGGCTGTCCTGTAACTTTGATGCTGGTAAGAATTCCTCAAGTTGCATCAAATTGAATTGGCATCATGTAGATTCATTTGGTCTTTAGTTAACCTTAGGTAAATGACATGACAAAACTGCCCAAGAAAAAGTTGGACAGCCTGCCACATCCTGCAATGTGACAGGAACTGCGCTGGAATGGGTTACTATTTACGTTCTTGCCCTTTTATTTTCAATATATTCTTCTTTTATATTAGAAAAAGAGGGTGAACCTGTGAAGGCAGTTGCCAGGTTTACTCATGCTATAGTATGATGGTGTGGTTGATAGTCTGGCTTTACGCTATTACTATATCAGTGCTCATTCCATATAGCTTCTCTATTTTCTTCCGGTGATTGAGACTTAGTTTACTGGCTGTTCAATTTTAGCCTCTAGACAAGGCCATGCGAATTTGTTTTCTTCTGAACCTGTTATTTTTTAAATTGGATTAGTAGAACATTTTTTTAGATATCCAAAAATTATAAATTAGTAGATAAAGAATAAAAGGAAATTGAAGGTAGAAGAAGAAGGAATTTTGTATTTTATATTTCAAAAAGGAGCTTTAAATTCAAAAGAACAGGGAGAGAAGATTCTTGTTATGGTTTTAATATTGTGTCTCCTTTAACATAAATATATATGTATCTGTCCCGCATTTTCATAAATCACTTGTGCCTTATCCCAATATTCAGGTTGAAAAATTGAATCCTATTTTGGGTCAAAATTAACCAGTTTGGATCCATGTCAAACCCTTCTCCTCATCTCCTGTATTTGGACCAGGGACTGTTGTGCCAGCCTAAGCTCACACAAACCTAGAGATATAAGTTTCAATTCATGTTGGACAGTATAAATTTTTTTTTTTTTTGGGGTTGTATGTCATGGTTCAAAAATGTTTTTGGAGTTTAATCTTCTTATTCCTTAGCATACTTACATTTACAACAGACGTGTCATATGGCTTACTATCTTTGCAGGTCAATGTAGTAGCAAGTTGAAATCTTTTCCTCAAGGTTTCTGTACGGAGAAATTGCGCTCACCATCAGAATTGATACAAGTTGATCTTACAAGAGCTCATGCACCACCAGAATATGTCCTGCAGAATCACAATAGCAGAGAGCCATTAAGTGTAAGTGCAATTTGTGGCACAGAAATCTCCAAAAGAAGTCAAAGTCTATCATTGCGCTCACCATCAGAATCGATACAAGTTGATCTTACCAGAGCTCATGCGCCACCAGAATATGTCCTGCATAATCACAATAGCAGAGATTCATTGAGTGTAAGTGCAATTTGTGGCACAGAGATCTCCAAAAGAAGTCAAAGTCTATCCAACCATAACTTTTCAGGCCACGTTGTTCCCCCCTGTACACCCATTCCATATCCGGTCATTCCTCAGTATGATGTTACTGATTCTGGGTCTCCATCAGTTTCATCTTGGAGAATGCCGATGAGTAGCTTTAGCCAGAAACAAACAGTTCAAGCTCTTTCTCACTTTGACACCTCTGCCCAATTGAGCTACAAATCATCAAGCCAAAGCCCTGGACTTATTGCTGACAAATGGCATCTTAATTGCAATCTGAAATTAAAGTCAAATGTTGGAAATGAACCGTCCTACCAAAATGGCTTTCACCACTGGTCACAGTCAGAGCCTAATACATCACAGGTTCACTTCCCTTCTGTTGGTTTTGATTTTCTTAAGTACAGAGGTGACAGTAACTCAGCTTCTGAGCGTAGCGAAAATCAGTATTCCACAAAGTATTTCAAGGGTTCAGATTGCAGGAATTTGAAGTCTTCAAAGGATATGAATTTGAATCTATCCCCTCCGCATGTGTCTCAACAAGATGTTGTGATTATAGATGGGGAAGAGGAGAACGAAGACCCACCCGGAGAATTGCTTGCGCTCAGACCAGTTTGTAACAACAAACCTCCCAAAGAAAACGGATGTTTGAATAAAAGGGGATTAAGTTTCTTACAGGGTTATTGTCAGGAAGTTGCCCATAAAGTTAAAAAGGAAGACGATCCCATTTCAAGTTATACTCAGGATTTTACATCCGTCTCATATTCCAGGATTTCTGAACCCAAGAGGATCGAGGTTGGTGAGTGTTCCAGTAGTAAAAAGATTCTTGGCTTTTCCATTTTTGACAAACCTCTTCCCAAAGATCCATCTTCTCTTACCTTGCCACTTCGTGACCCATCCGAACTAGAAGAGGCTCAAAACAGAGTGAAAATCCGTCTATTTGATATTAACATGTCTCAAGATCCTGCAGTACCTGACTCAGTCCAACAACATTGCAGAGAGGATCTGGTCGTAGAGAAGGGACATGATAAGGACATCCCAGTTTCTCGAAATTACATTAATTTGAACTCATCTGCGGATGAGGAAGAAGAAGCTCTGTCAACGAACTCCCTTCGAAGAACCAATATGAAGATTGCAGCTGAGATAGATTTGGAAACACCAGTAGTACCTGAAACTGCAGAGAGTATTTCTTCTGGGTTAGAATCTCTGGGAAGCCGTTCTGGGTTAGAATCTGTGGAAAACCAAGTGAGACCTGTCCATTTATCAAAAACGCTAACACCAGAAACACCCGATGAACTTGTCAGAGTTGCGGCAGAGGCTATAATCATCATGTCATCGTCTGTTAAATGTAATCAGTCAGATAATGTTAGTTGTCAGCCATTAGAAGAATCTATGTGGGACCCACTTCATTGGTTTGCAGGGGTAGTTTCGGCAAACATGGCTAATCTTGACAGTGAAGCAGTAGTCTTAACGGCGAAGGATGATGATAAAAATGAGGATTCTTTCACAGACGAGATTGATTATTTTGAGTCCATGACATTGAAGCTAACTGAAACCAAGGCGGATGAGTATTGGTGCAGTAAGCCATCATGGGCATTTGATGATCCAAATGAGGAGGAGGAAGAAAAATGTGCCTCTTTATTAGTAACTCGGCGTCGAAGGGGCCAAGCAAGGAGAGGGAGGCAGCGAAGGGATTTTCAAAGAGATATCCTCCCGGGTCTTGCTTCTCTATCGAGGCACGAAGTGACAGAGGATCTCCAAACATTTGGCGGGCTTATGAGGGCCACGGGTTATTCTTGGCAAACCGGGATGGCAAGGAGGAGTTCAGCTAGAAATGGATGTGCAAGGGGGAGAAGGCGATCGGAAGGCCTTTCTTCTGTCGTGACGGTGATGGCAATTTCACCACCGAGAGAGCAACCTAATAATAGTGAACAAGGACTCGAGGAGAGAAGCCTAAAAGGGTGGGGGAAGACAACTAGACGGCCCCGGCGTCAGAGATTTGCGGCCGGTAACCCTCCTATCCCTTTAACACAAGTATAGGAAGAGTTCATAATTGGTTTGTGATTTAAAAATTTTTATAGAGAGAATGGGGAGGGAAGGAATTTGTTTTTATAACATTTGGGATGATGAGTTAGGTGTGAGCAATGAGGATTATTGGCCTTTGTACATGTCTTCTTTTAGCCAAAATTTAGGGTTTTCTTTGATTGTGTGTCTTGAGTTTTAACAGTTTGTATAATTTCACACAAATAATGTTGCACCATTTCTTCTATTAACATTCCTTAAATCTTTCCAAGGAGTGGTACTGGGATTTCAGGAACAACTGTTTCATTAAATTTGAAGAAAGTTGAAAAGATTTTTATTGACCTACACCTACGAACCTACTTAAGAGTTAAGACAAGGACCCTGGACCCCCATGTACTTGATTTCATTTCATTTCATTTCTCTTGCTTTTTTTTTCAGACAGACTTCTATCAAAAAAATAAAAATAAAATAAAATGGACACCTTTTAAATTTGTCGAAGAGTGTTACTAGAGGCGCCCGTGTTTGTGAAGGAGGGTGCCATCAACTGAACTCAGTAGTCTCAATGCCAATTGTGTTCAACATATAAATGCCTCCTCTCTCCCTCGTTAAAAGCACCTTCAACTGACGGTTGGCCATGGCTATGGTCCGCCACTAGTGATGATCTTTTGCACATTTACCAAACTGGCGATCTTGCCTAATACAATTGCGACAATGGTCTTTTTTGTGGTTTTTGTTTGTGTTGTTCTCCTGTACCCACATCTGCCAATCCAACTCTGCAACAAATGAACAAAGATAACAGTTTTTATAATGCACATTCAACACTTGTTTGTCAAATCTAAGCGTTAAGTATCAACAAATTATGAAATCATGACAATTTTGATAAGTGACTTGTTCTAGACCCTTGTCATGGTCCACTGTCGGTTGATGGTGCATTAACCAAAAAAATACAAAGACACTGTCATCCGGCATTTGACTCACCAACTCGACTTAGGTGAGCAATACTCAATTCAAAATTTCGAATTTAGTCGGGTTTGGGACATGCGTAATTAAGTCCGTAACTTGGTGTAAAATTCAAACATCCACGGCTAGTATTACTGAGAGCAAGTGAGTAGTGAACAGCAAAAAGAAAGAAAATGGCGGGAGTCAAGTGCATAAAAAAAGAGACTCATAACCAAAACTAGTTGAGAAGAAGATGAAACTGATCTCACCGTTGCAGAGATGTCTCCCACACATCAAGAAATGCAACCTCCTTAACTGTAGAACTTTTACCAGAACTACCCTCCGACAACACCAGTTCGAACCTCTCGAAGCTGATACAACCATGGCTTCAATCCATTCCATCTCTTCAAACCCCATGTTTCCTCTGTTATCACTCTGCAACAACATTAATTCTCTCAAAACTATTCATGCCCTTCTTATCATCCATGGTTTAACCCATGACCTTCTCTCGCAAACCAAGCTAGTTAGCTTGTACGGTTTGTTCAGACAGGTCGAATCAGCTCGATTGGTATTCGATCGAATACCAAACCCAGATCTCTATTCATGGAAAGTGATGATCAGATGGTATTTCTTGAATGATTTCTACTCTGAAATTATTAGGTTTTATAACTGTATGAAAAAATGCCACAAAGAGCAAGATAACATTGTTTTTTCTATTGCGTTGAAAGCGTGTGCTGAGAGACAAGATTTAGTTGAAGGGAAGAAAATTCACTGCCAGATTGTTAAAGTTGGGAATCCTGATAGTTTTGTGTTTACGGGTCTTGTTGATATGTATGCCAAGTGCGGGGAAGTTGAGTATTCTCGTATTTTGTTCGAAGAAATACCTGATAGAAATGTGGTTTCTTGGACTTCTATGATCTTTGGGTATGTACAGAATGGTTGCTCAGAAGATGGGTTGGTTTTATTTAATCGGATGAGGGAGTGCTTCATTGAACCAAATCAATTCACTGTAGGGAGTTTACTAATGGCATGTACAAAGTTAGAAGCTTTGCATCAGGGTAAGTGGGTTCATGGGTACATGATCAAGTCGGGTATTGAATTGAATTCTGTCATAGTTACAGCATTACTTGATATGTATGTGAAGTGTGGGAATGTTAGAGATGCTCGTTCAGTGTTTGATGAGCTGACTATAGTCGATCTCGTTCCATGGACTGCCATGATTGTTGGGTACACTCAGAGAAGCTACCCAAATGAGGCCTTGAGACTATTTACAGATAAGAAATGGAAGGGTGTTATACCCAATTCCATTACTATAGCAAGTGTTCTTTCTGCGTGTGCACAGTCAGGGAATTTGAATTTGGGTAGGTCGGTTCATAGTCTTGGGATCACACTAGGATTAGAAGATGGAACAGTAAGCAACTCTCTTGTACATATGTATGCAAAATGTGGTATGATTAGAGAAGCTAGTTATATATTCAGCACGATTTCAGAGAAAGATGTGATTGCTTGGAATTCTATGATCACAGGCTATTCCCAAAATGGATATGCTTACAAAGCCCTTGAACTTTTTAATCAGATGAGATATTCTTTCTCACTTGATGCAATTACCGTGGTGAGTGTGCTTTCAGCTTGTGCTTCCGTAGGTGCTTTACCAATTGGATCCTCACTTCATGCTTATTCCATAAAGGAAGGGTTTTTATCATCAAATGTCTATGTTGGTACTGCACTTCTTAATTTGTATGCTAAATGTGGGGATTCGGGTTCTGCTAGAATAATCTTTGATGAGATGGGTGAAAAAAATATGGTAACGTGGAGTGCGATGATGGCTGGATATGGTATGCATGGTGATGCTGGTGGGTCTCTTGAACTTTTCGGAGAGATGTTGAAGGAGAAGTTGGAGCCAAATGAAGTAGTCTTTACAAGTATTTTATCTGCTTGTAGCCATACAGGGATGATTGGGGAAGGATTGAAGTATTTCAATTCCATGTGTGAGGAATATCATGTAGTGCCTTCTATGAAGCATTATGTATGTATGATTGATCTACTGGCTAGAGCCGGCAGGGTCGAGGAAGCTTTGGAGTTTATAGAGAAGAAGCCAGTTCGAGCGGATGCTAGAGCCTGGGGAGCATTGCTCCATGGATGTAGACTTCATTCGAGGTTCGACATTGGAGAGGTAGCTGCTAGGAGAATGTTAGAGTTGCAGCCTGATGATGCGGGGTATTATGTGCTCTTGTCAAACTTGTATGCTTCAGATGGAAGGTGGGATCAAGTTGACGAGATGAGGAAATTGATGAAGGAAAAAGGGTTGAGCAAATCTCCTGGAAGCAGCCTAGTGGACATGCATAATGAAAGTGATTGTTCTGGTTTTCAGGCGGTGTCTCTCGCATGAGTGAAATGCCTGAATGCACCTTTTCGATTCAGGATCATCGTAAGCAAGTGGAGAGCAAGCCAGAATGGCAGCTTAGATTGGAGAAATTGGAGCCTAACCAGCTGCCTAATCTGTTTGCCCGGCTTTTTGAGGTTCGCAGGAATTGGTAAAAGAAATACCCATCATTTATTCAACTTTTGCAAAATGTGGTAGGTTAAACACGATTAAAGCTCCGGTTGAACTCTAAGTTGGATGGGGTTTAACCTCATGAAAAAAGATCAATACATATGGCATGGGATGGAAGGAAACTATGGTGTTAGAAGTGCTTTTTTAACTGTTCAATTGGACTTTAAGAGCAAGTGATTGAGCTTCACATCCATTACTCTCAGCTTACAGTAATGAAGGTCTGATGGAAGAGAGCCAGTTTAGTTTTGTTATACGAGCATTCTTTGATTCGCTGTGCGAAGACTGATATTTAGTTGCATATTCTTTTTATCGGGGTGAACAGGTCAGTTCATGTCTATACCTTAAAGAGAGAACTTCTGTACTTGATTCTTCACTTGCTACTTATCCGAGATTGTATAGAAAAATTAAGAGGTGGAGGTTGAGCAAAGTAAAGATCTCTTGCACGCGTGCTATAGACTTCAAGGATCCGAAATTCAAACCCATTACATCAGTTTTATTCTTGTTTGAATCTCATTCGGGTGTTTAGAAATCAACGAGACATAGGAATGTACAAGAAATGTGCCAATTTCATCTTGTTAAAGCTGGTTGAAGAATCTATACAGGATAAACTTTTCTTTCTGAGATGATGGGTCAATAAAATTACTCATGATGCTTGTGTCTTAGATTTCGTGGAACTAATGTGTTCAGAGGTTGTTCATTGCTTGGCTTCAATCTCTTCTTGAAAAACCAAAATGCTTTTGTAAACCTGTCTGCAACTCTCTACATTGGGCCTCCTAGGACCCCTAGGACCCCCAAAATAGACCAAAATGCAATTGCAAACTTGTCGTTGCAACTCTACATTGTCACAGTCAGGACACCAAAGATCGGTTTTGGTAACCCAAAATGCAATTGCAAACTTCTTGGTGCAATTCTACATTGTCTCTTGAAGGACCTTCGTCCACATCAAATCATTGTAATTCTAGATCCCATGTTTGTTTTTGGGTTGGCAATTGCCTAACTGCGAAATCCTGCACCAAATTTAGGTGATCAGACTGCATCTTAATTCCTTCCTGATCCCTTTTTATATTTTTCAGTTCTTGATTCAATTCAATGTCCTCCTTTAACACATTTTAGACAGTCGCAGCACGTTAAAACCTGTGTTACGTTTCTATGAAAATTTTTAATTGCTGTCAAAAATCAAAATCAAGAAGGCCAATTGGAAGAGAAACCTCCACATTTATCAAATATATCTAATATCATATCCGTCTACATATCATATACAAGTAAACCTTGTGTTTTAATTGTTAGGATGATCCAGAGAGGGCTCTGATATAATTTGACACCCCAACTGTCCTGTAAAGAATATAAACCAGATCACAAAACAGTTTCCATTTTTTGTAATCGGATCATCTCAACAGAAACCCTTCTGCCAACTGTGCTTCGGGATATTATGCCTCTGAACAGCTCCAACCTTGTGTTTCCTGCACACTCTTAGGAAAGGCCCCAAAGTTATGTCCATTTGTGCTATGGAATCTTGCTCCGATCTAGATGTAGTCTACGACCTTAAGAGATTACAACAGGAAGCTAGGTATCATCTTTGTCATCCCCTTCATCCTCTGAATCTACAGGCACTTCATAGCGGGGCCTGTTGTACTTTTCACGCAACTGCTTTATAGGGATGAAGTCTCCTGCTGAATCAATGCCGTAAAACAAGAAGGAAATATAGGGATGATCAAATCTGCCCTGCACATGGCAAGTAGATTCATGAGATTAAAAGGAAGTTGATGGGATGTTTCCAATGACTTTGTAATTTGCTACTTACCATGTCTGGTTTATCAGGGGCCAACAAATTATCCTCGGGAACTGCAGCATAGAAACGAAGAAGCGAAACATAAGGGTGATAAGCATAATACAGCAAAATATCAGATAATAAGGATTTCCAAGATGGGACGAAATGAATTGGGAGTCCAGTTCTGAAGAGGTGAAGCCGTGGAGCTGCGGTTTAGGAGCCAAAAGGGATAACAGGAAGTGTGCTTGTGCACGAACAAACAAAAATTAAGAATACGTAGCTGCCTAAAAAATAAGACTGAATCTTTAAAAAAAAACTGAACTTCACTTTACCATAAGCGACAAGTAGATTTGGATCTGCGTGTACATCAACCAAGACCTGTAAAATAACAAACATTACCTCAATGCTTAAATACTTTCTTTCAACTTAGCTGCTCGTTAAACTTATCCTATTCAACCTCGATTGCCTTCCATAACCAAAAAAACGAAATATTTTTTATATATTAAACATCACTACAGATTCTCAACCCAAGTTGATATGAACTGAACTTTGTAAAAAAATGAGATAGAGAACATAAGATTGGGAGATCATCACTTCATAAAAATAAAAAGGTAGGAAAACAGATCCACACCAAGAAAAGAATACCAGCAGAACTTATTAGACCTGATAAAACGGCTGATTAGACCCTCGAGGCAACTTCTCAACATGAGCAATCTCCATCCATGATTTTGATTCACAACAAACAGGATCCATTCCACAAATAACAGCTCGATAGCCTGAAACAGTGGCATGAGTTCAAAACTAAGAAAATTACACTCTTACCAATCATTGGCTGACTTAACAGAATTTGCTACAATTCATGATCCTTCTAAGTGACAATAGATAAATGCTTTACCTGATTAATGGACAGGCAATATGATAGGTTGACCAAAATCACCAAGCACTTTGTAATACATTGGAACCATATATTGCAGTACATGGTTATAATTTCTTATTTCCAAAAAAGTTGAGAAAAAAGAAAAGAAATGAATAATTTATTGGTATCCTCATCCACCGAACTGGATCCATATAAGTGTGCACCCTTACGTTTCCCCATCCAACATATAAAAGTGATAACTGGAGGAAAAAGAAATATACCAAACATCTTATGTCTCACTTTCTGCCCCAGCCGAAAAGCATATTGCACATTATCATATACCAAAGCTTTCGCTGATGCAGCCAGAGACTCTGTCTCCAGTTTCGAAATTTGATCTCGCAATTCAGCTGCTAAAGCATAGTTCTCATTCTCAATTGCTTTTTGCATGTCTGCACTGAAAGAAAAGAAGTAGAGGTTAACTCAGAGGTCTCTATCATAATTCCTAGAAGAACAGTTCTCAAGTTGGAGAAATATATTAGTTCCAACAGTAAGAAAACTAGAAAAGTAAATACTCCAGAAAATGAAAACAGTACATATCGTTCAAACTACAAGTAAATAAAGAGGAATTATATTAACAGTCTCACCGTAATCGTAAAATACTTATGGCCTTATCTTGAGCTTCACTCTTTGAGGTCGATCCCCTTTTAGCTTCCCTCTGCCTGATGACCTCTGCTTCAACCTTCCAAGAAGAACATACACAAATAGAAAAGTTGACGCCTTTGATGCTTTATTCACACGCTACAGAAACAGCTAGAAGTTGTATAACTATTTGAATTTATAAAGGGGTCAGTATGCACAAATTTGATTATGGAAATCGTGTAATGGTGAATTATTTTTTAATAACTAATAGACCATAGACACCAGGTAGTAATCAACTGCCATTATTCACGTTGTTAGTTAACTTTTCCATAAATGCCTCATGCAAAAAAATGAGATGCCTTTGTACGCATTGGAACAACGTTTTAAAAGGAAATATAATAAACTTATACCATTGAAGTTACAGAAGTACATTATAATGCTCCTGCCTACAAAGTATAACCTTGTTAAACACTTCGAGTCAAATACACACACATTAAGCCAAATGTATTTAAATAAAATTGCTAGACAAAAGTGTACAATCAAGGATTTGGTACATGGGATCATAAACCAATGAATATTAGTTCTGGAATGAATCTGCTAGAGCAAACACAAGAAATATATACAACTCTAGGGAGGATAATTAAACTCTAATTATTAAAACAAATTCACATGTAAATAAATTCACATGTAATTTAGAATTTAAGTATCAATGACACAATGGAACAATAAATAAGGTCATTTTACAAGTGTCCAGAGTGGGATAACATAAGAGTAGGATCTCCTACTTGGGTAACATAATCTATTTAGATAGTAGGACTACCTCGGTTAGCTTGTTTCTAAATTGTTGCGCAATTTCGTACTGCTCCATATTCAATGCACACTGCCATTACAAATACCCCAACAAACAAGCATTAGATAAGAGTCATAAGACAAAAGCAAAAACTGCCAAAAAGGGAAGCTTAGAATTTGTAATAAAGCTTTATGTTTTGATCATCTTTCGGAAATCAAAATCCATTAGTGGCCGGGATAAAGACTTTCAGAATGAGTGAATTATCAGGAATCCTCTTTTTCCCTTATGGAAAACTATTTGCCTATTTGGATTTGGCCGAATCATCCACCCAAAACAATACCACTGCTAGTAGTTCGATAACACATCCTTCGAGGGAAAGACTGGACATGGAGATTGTCTCTTTTTTTCAGAGTTTTGGTCCTATTGACGAGACTAGAAGGAAAGACAGTCCTTTTGATGCTCATTTGGTTAGACTCTTTCGTGACTTCTTTTCTATTTTTCCCTGACCTTCATTTGGTGAAACTAATGGTGCCTCTAACTTATCAGTCATAAAGGATGCTTCAAAGGAAACGTTGAATCAGACAGCCATGGACCCCTGCATAAACTCTCTTTTGCACTTTTCTCTTTTCTGACATTCTATCAGTAATGATAAAATCCAAGACTCATAGCAAAGAAACGATGGAGATAGGTTAACCAACAAAACCCAGTAAAGGGCAGGAGCCACAGGACCCATTATCCCCCTAAGTTATCTCGTAGATCAAAGTGAAACCAATGTCGGACCATAGATTAGTTATCCATGCGACTGACTTCTTGGTTTTCCGACCATCTTTAGAGAAATTGATAGATGAGATATGCCTTCCATCCAACTGCGACAATCTTTGGTCAATGATATGCTACAACCCCAACAAGCACACAGTAGTAGAGAAATCTTAATCTCGACATAATGGCTACCGGGGACTTCATTTTGAAAAGCAGTCTCTTGATCCGAAAAAATGAAGAATCTTGCAACAAGAAACAGAAATTGCTAAACCACTTTGACGTGCACAAGAAAAGACCAAAATGGCGACTGCCTACCTGCACTCGAGTTGCCAAATCCAGCTGGAAAAAGAATATCAATACGTCTTCATTAGCACTCTCACTTCTCTCTGAACTTGCCTCCATCTTCTGGCCATCCCCACTAAACAACCAGCCAGCTTCAACTTTCAAACCCCTTTTCCTCAGTCTGTTTGGTTTACCTGACATGAATAAACTCAATATACGCTTAGGCGAAAGACATTGTCTTTCTGTCCAGGAGTGAATCTGGGTATTGTTCATTAACTTGGAATCACTTCTACATAGAGTATTGGATCCGTAAATCCCATTGTTTCTGGAGACTGTCAAAATGCTCGCCGACATACCATTCACCATTTTCACTGGCATTTGATTCTTTATAAAAAATTGTGTAATTGGCTCTATTCTACCATCCAATTCATGAAAACTTGTTGTATTTGTCTGTGTTCTCTAATCGAGGTCAAATCTTCCCTTGGAATTCTTCTAGATTAGTAACATTATATCAACTCCTACAAAGAAATTCAAGAAAATGAATAAAAAATTGTTCCAACTTACAAAAATGGAGATCATAAGATGTAAATATAAATTAAAAAAAAAAAACACACACACACACACACAAACAAAAGAAATCAGAAAACATCTGAACATACAATCAAAAGGGTCAAAATGCATATTATGTATAAAAAGTAAAAAATTACTGTGCCCATGAATAGTTTTTCAAAATTCTCCTTGAACTAAGAAAGAATATACACAAACTTGTGTAGAAGAAAAAAAATACCCATTGACTCAGCTGGGTCACCAAGCTTTCCTTCAACTTGTCGAACTCGGAAGTTGCATAAAAGGATCAAAAAAGGTGTGAATAGTATGTAAAATTCAGGTTATTCAACCAAACAAACATGAAATCAACAAATTAACTTAATCTGATCGAATGAAAAATAGATAAGACCCAACAAATTGCAGAATTTTAGAGAAGTAACTCACAGTGTAACAGAAATGCTTGAGTTTGATATTAAAATTACCTAGTTCATACTGATTTTTGGAGAGAGCGCTAGGGTTTTTAATAGAAGCGTATCAAAACCCATGGAAGTGAAGCATGTGGGACATTTCTTACAACCAAATGTTCCGGATATTGATTCTATCAAATTATCAATGAATGTGATTTGGGTCACACAATTGTAAGGTAGGTGAGGAAAACCACACGATCCTAGACGTGGATTTGTTGTACAGTCAATCCCACCAATCATTTGACCGTGGAGCACCCTACGGCTAAGATTGTTTGTGGGCGTAAATTTTCGCACCCACAATTCCAATTTGGGAAATGAAAAGGACTCTGCCCTTGTTTCTTTCATTGTGTGCCTTCTTTACCCCAAGTTTGTACCTAAAAAATGTACCCATTAGAGGAGTTTATATAAAAATAGTTAAGGGTTGATTTTGATCTACATGAAAAAAGTAAAAAAAAAAATTCTCACAAATAAATCAGCCCTCAGAAGTGCAAATGTTGTCGGAATGTGAGAGTAAGATTGATAGAACATGTAAACAAGGTCTGACAGATGTGGTATGATCGGAGTATTGTACATAAAGCAAACACATCACGAGACTCACTTGAATAGTAAAGATAAGGTAGATCCAAAGAGATTGTGTTGCGACGTTTGTAGGTCCCTTATGAAGATGATTGAAGGGATGAATTTTTAAGAAAATGATCTCCTCGTCATGGAAGCATCTTCACAAAAAATACATGTGATTCTAAAACTTCTAATAGCAAAAAAGGTAGGTGATTTATGGGTAATGAAGAGGGCTATTACGCCCTTTTTAATACCCCTCATTGCACTCTACCATGTGGGGGTCACGTGATCGATCCAAGGGTTGAATTTCGGTGTGGATATTCTTCTCACCATCTAGATCATCATATTCTGAAATCAGTTCATTCTAAGACTTCTAACCTCGTCACAAATTTGTTGGAAATCAATTGTAAAAAAAAAAAAAAGTCTAGAGTTTACCAATTTCTTAATAGCTAATTTAAAGGAGTTACAAGTTTTAAAAGGAGTGTACGGGGAGTGCAATTGTCCTCCTCTTAATTTTTATCCTTAATTTCAAAATTAACGTTTTATGAGATTAAATGTTTGAGCTAGCCCTAAAATGTCTATTGCAAAAATAAAATAAAAATGTGCAGGTCCCATAACGAGTATCTTTTGTGCGGAATATATTCCGAAAGCAATGCTTGGAGAGATGGTAGAAGTAGAACTAGAAGAAAAATAAAATAAAATAATGCTTTTCTAAAAGCTCTCTGAAACACCCAAGTGTCGTTATTCGTCAAAAGTTTTTTGTCTCTTTTTTGCCCCTATCTCACTATGTTCTACTATACATAATCTTGAAATACTACTGAGGGTATTCTTGTCTTACAATAATTATTATTAACGAAGCCCTCTGAAAAATAATTAATTAGAAATAACTCTCTTTTTGTCCTTCTCTTGTAAGTCCCTCCCAACGCACTTCTCTTTCTTTACAACCCCCTTCCCAACTCTCTCTCGATCTGGTTCATGGTGACTGGTCTCTGCAAATACGATGTCCACGATGATGACCAGGTACCTGTGAATTCCGCCACGGAGGTTAGTTCACCTTTCTCTCTCTATTTAAGTTTCTAGGGTTTCAAGTTAATATTGTTTTATTCTCCTTGAATTTCGAATTGAACTATGTTTTTTTGTTCAAATTCTAGGGTTTTGGTTCTTCGGTTGTTCGTCTTTTTTAGGAGAACCGAAATAAAGATCGGATCTGTAATCGAAGATTTCAGACAGGCAGGTCAGAATATCAATCGATCCATCTATTTTTTACATTTCCAACTCGGTTATTTTAGGGCTTTTGGTGCATTAGAGTTCATTTTCGTTTAGATGATTGTTTGATATGTTTTGGTGCAACACTTAAATATGTCTGCGCATCTTTGAAATCAATTTCGAGCTTAAATTTTTTTTTTTTAATCGGAATTTTGAGCTTTAAATTTTTGTACTTTTTAAGTCAACTGCTATTGTTTCTTCGCAAACTTGTAGGTTCTGGTTTTTGTTAGTCGAATGTTCATGGGGAGCTGATTTTGTATGAATTATCCACCTTACCACGGAAAAAAAAAATCCCAATTAAGTAAATTATATAAGTGATAAAACAGCCTTATCATGTATAGATGTTAACATAGAACTGAACAAATACCAAGTTCCTTTGGAAAGTTATTACACTAACACGTTTTTGTTTTTTTAAATGTCAACTAAAGAGGCCATACAAGCCACCACTATTTTCCAGATGAGGAGTGTTAGCGACCGTTGCTAGCGCAGTCGTTGGGGGATGAAAATTACAAAATCATCCTCCTCCGGTACACATGTCATGAAGGGAAACTAGCGGTTGCGCTAGCAAATTCATCTTGTTGTGTCTTTATCTATGCATGTATCTATGGGCATCTATGAGCTCTCATGATGACTTATAGATCGGGTACTCTCAGCTGTTTCTAGGCCTAGTCTTGAGATATTGTGGTAATGGTTGCCATTTGAAAGATTTGATTTTAGATGCGAATATTTCCACGGATTACCCATCAAATTATGGATCATGACTTCTCCGACCTCTTCATTTGTTTCACCTGCATGGCACAACTGGGGCTTTTCATTTCTCATCCAAACTTATATCATGCAAATGCATATTGCATTGTTGGTATATATTTTGCTTTTTTATGTTCTAATATGCATGTGCTAAAGTTTTTGTTACCATGCCTTTGCAACAGAAAAATGGATGGATCTAGTCACAGAGGAAATGCGGGTGCAGACATGTTCTTACCAAATTATAAACTTGGGAAGACTCTAGGCATTGGTTCGTTTGGTAAAGTGAAAATTGCAGAGCATGCGCTTACTGGACACAAAGTAGCTATTAAAATTCTTAACCGTCGTAAGATAAAGAACATGGAAATGGAAGAAAAAGGTGAGATTCATAAGCCTTGATGGTTGTCCTATTTCTCATAAAAACTAGTGCTATATCTGTTCTTGTTGGTGCTAAAGCTAACATATTATATTTCAAATGCTGAACTCTATCAATATAACATCTGTTCTGGTTTCTTGTATCGTTTTTAATTTTCTGGCCATCTATTGCAGTAGTTAAGTCACTACAGACAGTTGTACCATTTTTATGATTTGATCATCTGCACCAAATTTTTGTTCTTTGTGAACCATTGGTTGAAATTGATGCTTATTTGACTGGATTGCTCATGCAAACGTAAATCATTATGATGAAAGCCTTGCCCAATATATCTTGGCAACAAATATCCTGTTTTATATTCCACTCACTTTGGTGATATAATCCATTAGCTCATAGACTTTGAAATCCTTTTTTCACTTCCTTGATCCATGCTGGTATTTGCCTGCCACTCGTGCTTTTAGAACCTTCTGTATATAGTTCCAATTTTATCAGATGCCTACCATTGTAAAGCATAACTGGTCTTTTTCTGTATTTGGCTTTTCAATCTCTCCTTCGTTATGGATAATCCTGGATTCTGTAATGGTCAGTTTGGTGTATTACCTGACCATCAATCTAACTATCCTGTCATTGATATGCATGTTCTTGTTAAAGTGGCATTACATCTTTTTTCATTCGTACTTTTTTAAACCCTCAGGTTCCAGCTCATCTCTCCCTATAAAGTTTTGCATTTCCGACTCTTTAGTGTTACCAACAGTTTCCTGTATGTAACATACGCAAGGGATTTATTCCATGGAAATTGTGATGGTTTGAATTTTTTCATCGTTAGATGGTACTGAGATGATGCTGCGCTTGTTATCTTGCAGTTAGACGAGAAATCAAGATATTGAGATTATTCATGCATCCCCACATTATACGACTTTACGAGGTTATAGAAACCCACAGTGATATATACGTTGTAATGGAATATGTGAAGTCCGGAGAACTATTTGATTACATAGTAGAGAAGGGAAGGCTACAGGAGGATGAAGCTAGGAACTTTTTTCAGCAGGTAGAAATACTTATTTTCCTGTTCGCAACATATTTTGTTGATGCTTATGTTAGTTTACTCATGAGGTTTAGGGATATTTCTTTCTTCTAAAAAAATTTCGTTTATACGACTTTTATTTGGAAATAGATTATCTCTGGTGTGGAGTACTGCCACAGAAACATGGTGGTTCATCGAGATCTTAAGCCTGAGAACCTGCTGTTGGATTCAAAATACAATGTGAAAATTGCCGATTTTGGCTTGAGCAATATCATGCGTGATGGTCATTTTCTGAAGACAAGTTGTGGAAGCCCGAATTATGCTGCCCCAGAGGTATGGAATGAACAATCAAAATCTAGATGTCTTGCATAGTATTTGGAGTGTGACATGATATAAGATGCTATTTAGACTAAATACTGAAGTTCTGGTTTGTATGTATAACCGCTTTGCAGGTTATTTCTGGAAAACTATATGCTGGACCTGAGGTAGATGTCTGGAGCTGCGGTGTTATCTTGTATGCCCTTCTATGTGGTACCCTGCCCTTCGATGATGAAAACATTCCTAACCTGTTCAAGAAAATAAAGGTACCTCCGATCTAATTAATTTGACTTCAGATATATTGAGTTCCAAATTGGCTTAATCTGTAGTGTTGATTACTGTTGTTGAAGTTACCATCTATAAATTTTGGGGACCTTGTCCACATTGGGACTCATATTGGTCTTTTAGGTTAGAAACCTCAATTGCGTGTATCCTAGGAACCATCCCATCCATTAAATTTTTTAGAATCAGAACTTTTGCCATATTTTGGCAATACAAAAATTTAATGGATGAGAGGGTTGAGATGATATGTATGCATTACTCCTTCCTCTTGTTCTCTTATGGTGATTTTATTTGTTATTGCTCCCTATGTTTTTGGAATGGTGAGCTATCCTGTCAAAATTATTTTCCCTTTTCAGCTTAGAGATTTAACTATTCTGACTTCTATTGATGTTGTCCTGTTCCCCAGGGTGGAATCTATACTCTACCAAGCCATTTATCAGCTGGAGCAAGAGATTTGATCCCAAGGATGCTTGTAGTTGACCCTATGAAACGAATGACTATTCCTGAGATTCGTCAGCATCCATGGTTCCAAGCTCATCTTCCACGATATTTAGCTGTGCCTCCACCAGATACAATGCAACAGGCGAAGAAGGTAGACTTTGCATTGGCATTCTGTCTCTTTTATGCCAACCAGGGGTCTTTTAGAAGTAATTTTATCTACTGTTATTATTGTTTGAAACCAATACTTGCCTTTTGCCTCTTTCTTCTTATGTAATCTGTGTATCAAAGACATGTATCTGTTTGTTTGTGTTAGAAACTGAAACAAGTGTCTGACATTCTGATACTGCAAAATTGGTGTGTCCTCATTGCTAGTAGTTTCTTCTATATGTTGAGACTTGGGAGACATACTTGATACATGTTTTCAATATACATTACATGGAAGTTGGCCAAATAATTTGTTTGCAGTAAAGTCGTATAGACAATGTATCAGTAATATGATGAAAAAGAGTATTTGGATAAAGGAAGATTTATTAGAATTAAATTCAATGGTTATGCATCTAAGGTCTAACATACATCGTCGCTAACACGGAAAATGCTTAGAAAATAGAGTTAACATAATATGGAATTCGTTATAATGCTTGGCAATGTTGCAGTGTTGCTTTGGTCTATATTAAATGCACAAGAAGACCTTTTAGTGCTAGTCACAGATTTGTGGTAGTTAAAAGACGTTATAATATATTGTTTTGAACCTTTAGCTTTTTGAAAGGTTATAAAGGATTAATGATCATTAATAGCTGTCATTGAAATGGAAATCAAAGATTTGGCATGTATATCAATATTAATCAAGTTTAGAAAAAAATTATTCTTAGGTTTAATCTTTTAATTTAAAATTGCTTATGAGGGGGCAAATCCAGCGTACTCGTTGATTCTTCTTGAGATCCACATCCCATAGTCTATCATGAATATCATCATAAGACTAAATGACAAAAAGAAGAAGAGAGAGATGGAGACTATCTTTCTTTCTTTTTTTTTTTAACGTGGTTTTTCATTGGGATCCAAACAACTACATGCATGGGCTTGATGAGTCAATTCACTATATATTCAATATTAAAAATTTTCTTGGGTTGGTCCTCAAGTTGGATTTACATTTACTGTTTTTTCTTCTTCTATGGAGCTTACTCACATGTATAATACAGGTTAATTTTGTGTAGTTAAAAGGTTTGGTTAGAGGTCCGCTCCTAATTTGTGTCTGGTTCTTTTTGTGACTCATTATTTATATGGTGAATACATTGCTATGACCATATGAAAGTTTATGTTTTGTTTCACTACAATCTTATTTATGTAATCAGCACTTATTCAATATCACTTTGGCAGATTGATGAGGACATTCTTCTGGAAGTAATTCAGATGGGATTTGACAGGAACCTGCTGATAGAATCTCTTCGCAACAGAACACAAAATGAGGTATCTTCTAGCTGATGTATAAACTGCAACCTTTCTTCTTTAATTTTCTTTGGTGTTAACGTATTACAACTTTTCAGGCAACCGTTGCATATTATTTGTTACTGGACAACCGGTTTCGTGCTACCAGCGGTTATCTTGGAGCTGAGTTTCAGGAATCAATGGTGCGGTTGTTTCCCGAAGTTATTGAATGTTGTTGCAAGTTGTATTAGAATTTTTATTTTTGTTATGTGGGAACTCGTGGCTTTCGTACAGTGTATACAAACTCATATCATTGGACGAGCTACATGCACTCTAGTGTCTAGTGGGCCCCACTTAGAAATGAGACCTCCTGTATTAGAGTCATTAGACACCTTTATACAAATAATCATTTGCATATTCTCTTGTTTGGAATTCTTTTTTGTACTACAATTTCTTAATAACTGTCTGAAAGGATCTGATAGATGTAAATCAACTAATAGGTTTTATTTTCTTGGCCTGTGCCATATCCTGGGAGGCAGGCATCCTCCCTTGTGGACAGTGTGTTATACGTTTTTGTGTTTTCTCTCTCCAATATCTACTGAATTGAGATTGCGACTAGTCTGTTGTAGATTCTATTGCTTATGGGTTGATGTGTATATCTCCAGGAAAGCAATCTCACCCGTGTGCATCCAGGTGATGCTGCATCTTCGATAGTTGGGCACCGCATCCCAGGATATATGGATCATCAGGGACTTGGTTTAAGACCCCAGATTCCTGTTGAAAGAAAATGGGCCCTTGGACTTCAGGTACAGCATATTTAGTTTCATTTTCATCTTTAAGACAGGATGTAAACAAGA
This sequence comes from Macleaya cordata, assembly GCA_002174775.1. Taxonomy (NCBI): domain Eukaryota; kingdom Viridiplantae; phylum Streptophyta; class Magnoliopsida; order Ranunculales; family Papaveraceae; genus Macleaya; species Macleaya cordata. Next base: position 118,190 of record MVGT01001458.1, read on the forward strand.
GGTCTTTCTATCTTGTCTGTGTTGTGATAAATCTGTAGGGAGTAGTATTGGTGTACACCCATAGCAGGACCCACTTTCTTGCAATGATTGACTCAATTCAATGAGCTTAAATATCTCTAGACAATCTCCTACCTTAAGTAGTCGGACTTAGCTCAAGGGCTGACTCGGCTGAGTCAACCACTGAATATATATCTGTTCCGTAATGACTTCTCCGTTGGGACCGAGAGAAGTTCGAGTGATGATGGCAAGCTGTTTGCAGGCTTCAATGTTTTTGATTACAGCTGATAAATGTCCCTAGAGAAAAGGAGAAGAGAAGAAGTGAAGAAGTGAAGAAGACAGCAGTAGAGCAGAAAAAAAAAAAAAAAAATTGAAGAAGACAGCAGTCGGGCAGAGATGAAGACATCAGCAGAGAAGAAGAAGAGAAGAAGAAGAAGAGAAGAAGAGAAGAGACGAAGAAGAAGGGAAAATAAAAACTTACCTGATCGGCTGATTCCCCTCCCTTTCTCTGTCTATTCCCTAGCTTCCCCTCCCTTTCTCTGTTTCTCTCCCTCTCGATTAGATGATTTAGGGTTTTTTTTCCTTTAAAAAGGGTATGGACCGAGTCACTAACGAGTGACTCGCCGATTCAGTACACCATAAAAATCGCCGAGTCAACTCAAACTCGCATAGTTACTCGGCTTCTTGCTGGATTGGTGGTTCGGTTGGGGATCGGCTCGGCCTAGTCCCGAGCCCCGAGTTACTCGCGAGTAACTCGGCGAGTCAGGCCGAGTCCGACATCTTACCGATTCTAAAGAATATGATCTTCAGTTGGTTGACATAACTGATCAGGTCTATCGGATTGCTTTTGCAGTCACGGGCTCATCCTCGCGAGATAATGACTGAAGTTCTCAAAGCTTTGCAAGAATTAAATGTGGGTTGGAAAAAGATTGGACACTACAACATGAAATGTAGGTGGTTTCCTGGCTTTACTGGCCACACAGATGGCATGGTTAACAATTCCATGCATGGTAACCATTACTTTGGTGAAGAATCAGCTATTGTTGAGAATGATAGCATTGGCATCCAGTCATCAAACGTGGTCAAGTTTGAAGTGCAGGTATGTGATTTCTTTGATTTCTCTGTAGAATCATTGTTTATAGTGTACTTCATTCAAATTTTTTTTTTTGAAGACTTAATTCCTTTGGTAAACTACCCTGACAGTCTTCATGGCTTCTCGAGGAAAGATCAGTATTTATCATTTCATTGTGATGGCTTCAAATTTTTGCATATATGATGGAATTGAAATCTTAACAAGTGGTAGATGCGGCTGAAGATGACTAGTGATGACAATAAACCATTATTTTCTTAGTTCTACAAATAATATTGAGTCCATCTTTTTTAAGAGTTTTGCTAATAATGACTAGTATTTATTTTTAATGTTACTGGTTTTATGATGTGTTTGCAGTTATACAAGACTCGCGAGGAGAAGTATCTCCTTGATCTACAGAGAGTCACCGGACCACAGTTTCTGTTTCTGGATCTCTGTGCAGCTTTCCTTGCTCAACTTCGGGTCCTCTAAAGATTTGAAGACTCTAGAAAGTTGATAGAAGACTTTGTTCATGAAGCCCAGTCCACACGGTTGCTTGTGAATAAAGACGTTCTTGCGCTTACGCTGTACATACAAAGTCTCGCGGTTTTGTTCTGTTTGTACCCTTTGTTTTTCCAGGTTACCATTCCACAGCACTTCCGTGCTTCTCAGGGGGGGCTTTCGGGGAACTCGTTTGGATGGCCGCTGGGCTTGTTGGTGTCATCCTTTTATGGTAAACTTTGATAACTCCAATGCCCTCTAATTGTATGGGAAACTTTCCTAAATTAGTATGGAAGAATTAACCTCATCTCAAGTTTTATTGTTGTAAGCTTATTATCTGAAAATGTGACTGCTCTCTTTGTTGGTTCCTTCTCAAGTTTGCAGCTCTGCAAATTAGATAGAAAAGGAGAGGCCGAAAACAGGTTATCCTCACTGCATCTGTGATCGGAAAGATGAAGTAACCCGTGAAAATTCGAATAATGTGAACTTTTGCATGTGGCAAAATTGCCACACATGTCAGATTTTGCTCCCGGAATTCAGGATTGCTTAATCGCAGTTTAGAATTTCTTCTTTCTTAAAATTTTCCTACTACCCGAATTGACATGTATTTCATATTGGTACTATGAACTCTGCAGTCACGGTAAATCTGATGGCATCCTTGTATGGAAAATTTTTAAGCCGTTCAAAACTGATAAACTAGGCCTTTGCAATGGAAAACCATGAAATATGAGATTGTTCAAAAATTTAAAACGCGTGCAGCTACAGTGAAGATGATCCCATCTCTTCTTATTTATACACTCTTATTACACCTACCAGTGAGACTGTGAAGATGATCTTATCTCTTCATCATGTAGTAGAACCAAATCAACCCATTTGATCATCTTGATCCATTTTAATCCGCTTACACAGTGAAACGGCGTGAAGATGACCCAAAGGCCCAAAGGCTTCTGTTTAGAATACGATTTCCTCGCCATTGAGTCATCATGCTATTAACCACTTACAATGGTACATGCTAGTGAGCTAGTATACCTTAAATAAAAATAAAATCTCCTACACTTTTGTACCTTTGATTTTTTATTTTTTTAAATTTTTTTTTGCCGTTTTAAAACCTCTTCAGTAATCAAATGATAATTGAAGTTTTAAGCAATCCAGTTTAGGGTTTAAGGTGTACTATTAATTTTCAAACAACATTCAATCAAGTTAAAAGAGTATTAGAAACATGTACTTTCTATAACCTCATCTGCTAGCGAAGTCAGAGAAAATGGCGGGAGCGAATACGTTTAAGAAAAAAGATACAGATCCAAAATGGGGTGGATGATGAAGGTGATCTCACCCTTGCAAAAATGTCTTTGCACACATCTTGAAACTTCACCTCCTTCTCCACCTTCATAGAAATTCGAATTGATAAAATTCCATACAGAGAGAGAGAGAGAGAGAGAGAGAGAGAGAGAGAGAGAGAGAGAGAGTTCTTCCAATAAAAGATGTAATGTTTCTCAAAACGCTCTTGCTGACATGAAATTTAATAAAAATGCTTGTTTTCCAGTCTGGGTATCGTTTGTCAATCGTGAAATCTCTATCTGTTCTACCCATTTTTACTTTTTTCAGTCGGTTTCTCCATTATTCTAGCAAGGAAGAATCAGTCTCTCAAGAACAATCAGTTTCAGATAGATTTGTTTATTACTTAGAAACCTGTCCAGATATCAATTTTCTGAAAAAGCTTCATGCTTGCATTTTCACTTTTGGTCTCGGAAACCACATTTTATTGGGCTCCAAACTTTTAATTTGTTATGCTAATTTTGGTAACTTAGCTGAATCGAGATGGGTTTTCAATAGTATTATTAATAGAAATTTATCTCTTTGGAATTCAATCCTTGTTGGGTATTTCAGAACCGGTCATTTTAATGAAGTTCTAAGGTTGTATTCAAATTTGAAGCAGTGGAGCATTGGCATAGATAGTTCTACACTTACATTTGGTTTGAAGAGTTGTATTGAGATTGGAGCAGTTCAATTTGGAAGTGGAATTCATGTAGATGCTTTTAAATGCAATCTACAAACTGATAGATTTGTGGGTTCTTCACTTGTTGGATTTTACTCAAAATATGGAGATATAAATGATGCAAGGAAGGTATTTGACGAAATCTCCAACAGAGATGTTGTTGCTTATACAGCGGTGATCACTGGGTATGCACACGCGTCGGATTGTTACAGTTATGAAGCTTTTCGAGTTGCAGGAATTATGCAGAAGGAAGGATTGGATCCTAATAGGGTGACTTTAGTTAGTTTGCTGCAAGCAGCAGCCAATTTAGAAACCCTCAAAGAGGGTCGAGCAGTTCATGGATATGCTATTAGAAGAGGAATTGATTCTTTTGACGAAATACTTGAGACAAGTCTCATGGACATGTATAGCAAATGCGGGGCCTTAAAAATGTCGGAATCTGTATTTAGTAGAATGAGCAAAAGGACCCTTGCTTCTTGGAATGCATTAATTGCTGCCCATGTTCAAATGGGTCTGCCATTGAAAGCTCTGGAGCTTTTTCACTTCATGTTGCAGGAGGAAATCTTGCCTGATTTGATCACCCTTGCAAATTTGCTTTTGGGTTGCGCTGATATGAGGTTCCTCCGCCAAGGCAAAAGTATCCATGGTTATATAATTCGAACAGAAGTTCATCAAGATCTAGTTGCGACCACTTCTTTGATCGACATGTACTCTAAATGCAATAGCATAAACCAGGCTCGGAAACTGTTTGATGGGATTGATACACAGGATTTAATCATGTTTAATGTGATGATTGCAGGGTATCTTCAAACTGGGTCTGCTGATAAGGCCGTAGAAACATTTTATAGGATGATTGGAGCAGGTATTAAACCTAACCCGGCAACCATTCTTAGTCTTCTTTCTGCATCAGGAGATCTTAGAGACATAAGAAGAGGCAAGGAAGTCCATGGGTACATAGTGAAACAAGGGCTTGAATCAAATGTAGAAATAGCAAATCAGGTTCTCTACATGTATGCAAAATGTAGGCGAATTGACATTGCAAGGCAAATCTTCAACAGGATGACCAGGAGAGACTTGGTTTCTTGGACATCGATGATCATGAGTTACGTACAACATGGGTGTGCTGATGAAGCCATAACATTATTCCGGTTCATGCAAGGAGAAAGAGTCCAGCCTGATTCAGTCACTATAGTTAGTTTGCTCCAGGCCTTTTCGCAGCTTTGTTGTTTAAAACTAGCAAAAGAAGTTCATGGTCACATATATCGGATTCAATGGGAGAAAGAGATGCCCATCACAAATTCTCTGCTTACAACTTACGCAAAATGTGGACGCGTAGATATGGCTAGAATTCTGTTCGACTCCACAGCCAAAAAGGGTCTGATTTCATGGAACACAATGATCTCTGCACTTGGGATGCATGGAAATTGTTTAGAGGCACTTGAGCTGTTTGATCGGATGCAAGGGGGAGGTTTTGAACCAGATGAATTAACCTTCACATCAATCCTCTCTGCGTGCAGTCATGGAGGATATGTGGAAGAAGGCCTGCGTATTTTCCAGTCCATGACAGAAAAGCATTCTATGACTCCAAATAAAGAGCACTATAGTTGCATGGTTGATTTATTGAGTCGATCAGGTCAGCTTGAAGAAGCTTATGATCTTGTGCAGCGTTTGCTACCCAGAGAAAGAACTTCTGCATTGGGTTCTTTGCTTTCTGCTTGTAGATTTTACAGAAATATTAAGATGGGGGAGATTGTTGGGAGGGAGCTACTGGATTTAGATCCTGAAAATTCTGGTACCTACATTTTGATGTCAAATATATATGCTGAATCCGGTAAATGGGATGAAGTAGCCAGAATAAGAGCAATTGCAAAAGAGAGAGGTTTGAAAAGGCAGCCTGGTTATAGTATGATAGAGTTGGATCAGCAGGTATCTGGCATTTGAATCTCTTGTATAGTAGATTAATTATGAAGATGACGATTAATGATTCCGAGTTAAACCTCATTTGAATTCAGAGGCAGCTTGTAGCTCTGAATTTTCTCCTAATCCAATTGAATCAGGTCGACTCGGCCAAGGTCCCTAAAATTTTGAATTTAAATTTAAACCATCCTCCAAATAAAACGGGCCATATTGTCTGTATCAGTTCAACCTTTCTAGCCAAAAAATTCCTATTACCTAATCAATCTATTAGTCAATTTATTCTGTCACTGTGAATGTTGTAACTGCATTTTGTTTTTGTTTCACAATGTCACAAATTGATTTTTTGGCAAGGATGTATGTGCAGTTGTGTACGGTCGCACACAAAAGTGATCAGCCAAGCAGAATGTAACGAGCGTATGATCAAATATGCAAGCAAATCAAAGAAAATATGCAAGCAAAGCAAAGTGCATGTACAACGAAAGACTAGCTATGAATTGACTTTAGGCTAATCAGGGAAGCAGGTTATGCAAGAATTTCCCACTAGGAAATGGTTGGCACTTGGCACCATAGTTTTAAATATCGGGATATATTCCGATACGATACAGGATACATATCGTATGGCCAGAAAAAATACGATACTCAACGATATCTGCCTTTTCAAAATATGGCGATATTTCAAAATATCGCAATATTTTGAGCATATCGTATCATGATATTTCTGCTTAATTAAAAAAATACACCCTCCTTTATTTTAAAAAATTAAGAAACCCCCCTGAACACCGGTATCTATAAAAAATTACATTAGTGTTATAAAAAGGAATATCATAATTGCACCCAACTTACTCACACCCCATATCTAATTTTGCACCTTATATGCATATCTTACAATATATGATATTCGATACGATATACGTATCTTAAATTTGGGGTTCCGATACGCGATACGATATGCGGTTTTAAAACTATGCGTGGCACTACTCTATTGCAAATACTACCTCCCGTGTAGTTTGTACACTATAACTTGGCCTTTTAAAGAAAAATCGAAATTTCAGATTCCCTAAATAAAAATGTTTTTTTTTTCAATGTCTACTACCTACATTGCCGATTGCATGTGCCCATCAAAAGTTGATTAGAAGTCAAACAGTGATTGAAATATTCCGTTTACTTATTTTATTATTGATTCTAATTCGATTGAAGATGAGGTTAGAAGTTTTATAATGAACCGATTTATTTAAAAAACATCCTCGTTTACAATTAGTCTTTCGATCATCTCTATGTGGAGTCGATGGGCCACCCTATGAAACTTTCTTTTCGGGATGATCTCAAAAAGAGACATGGAGACTCCCCCTTAGATCATCTCCAAGTGGCCCTGAGAAGAGGGTGTGAGGATGAAGTGTTTTGGAAAGTAAAGATTTCCGAAAAGCAAACCTCATAAACCTCTGAACTAAGAAGAGGGTGTGAGGAATGTGATTCCATTCCTGCAATCCAAACATGCTATAAGAGAAATTTTAGGGAGAAATATATTTGAGAGAGAGTGACACGTATCATGATTTAAGGAGAATGCTTGTGAGAGACACGTGACAGAGAAAGGCTTCTCCTATAGTATATTATAATAGATAATAGATAATAAATTGGAGCTGATATTGGGAAGGTTGAATTGGATGGAGGGATCAATTTTTTTTGGGCTTTAAGCCCAAGGCCATGTGTTAGGGGCTTTTCCCCAATAATTCCACCCTACACAAAAAAATGCACCCTACCACTTCATCTTCCCCTTCAATAACCTTATACCACTGTGCCACAACCGCCTTTAGAAGAGAGATCGAAGTTGATGATCACATCTCTCTCTCACTCTCACTCTTACTCTTAACACTTTCACCACTCATTGCCACCATTACCTTCGCTAAGGAAAAAAAATTTAGATATAAAAAAAATTAACCATTATTTCGAATAGTGATTGTCGAAGATTCGACAACAAATTGTCAATTTTTTTACTTTTGTTTTTTTACTGTGCTCTTCAACTTTGACGACAAATATGTTTTTTTTTTTCCTATTGTTTGGTGGTGCTATGGTGGCGATGGCAGTGAGGTTGGGGTTGGGGTTTTTTTTTTTCTTTTTCCATTTGGGTTTAAGAGAGAGAAAGAGAGATACAGAAAGATTTTAGAGAGTGGGGATAGAGGTGCCATTGGTAGTGACGATGGAGGTGGTGAAGTAACGGTGGTGGAGAGAAGATAAAGTGGTGTGGTGTATTTTTGTGGTGTGGAATTATCAGAGGAGAGCCCCTAACAAATGGACTTTGGGCTTAAAGCCCAAAAAAGTTGGTCCCTCCATCCAATTCAGCCGTCCCAATATCAGCCCCATCCTATTTTATTCTCTATTTACTCCTCATGTCCTCTTTCCTCTCTCCTTTTTCTAATCCTCTTCACCTACGATCAAAGGGTTCGAGCTCACCGGCTCATCAGGCTCTCACCAGGTACTACCACTGTAAAACCCTCTCTACTCTAATAATAATGTGTGTGTGTGTGTGTGTGTGTTTTTTTAGGCTTTCGGCTTCTCTTTATCTTCAAGAGGTTGGATAGTTGGATCTGAGTAGGCTGTTTCTTCCTTTGTAATATGTGGAATATTTTTTTTAATCATCTTCTTCTCTTTCTTCTAATGAGGCCCGATTAAAAAAAAACCTGAAATCGAGTTCGTTTTTGGGTACTATTCAACTATGTTCGATTTGTCTTTTTTTTTTACGGGATCAAACATATAGTGAGTCTTTTTTAGTTGTATTTTTGCAAAACCCGCAAGAAAAAATTGGGATTGGGGTTTGTTTGATGGAAGTTTGTGTTTGATATATCATAGATTTGGGTCTAATTTGTTTTTCTACTATTCTTTTCATTTGATTTCAAGGACTTTGAAAATCTGATTTCACAAATTTTTTGGTCTCCCAATAAATCTGAATTATTTTGTTTTTTTTCTTTATGTTGGAGAAAAAAAATGGAACAAATCTAGGTACATAAGAAGCTTGCTGATGAAATATTGATAGATCATACTTGGTTTGAGATTTAAGAGAAAAAGGGCAATTGAGTTATATATATTTGGATGGAGAAGCTTCTCCCAACAGAGATCACATTAGACATATTTTCTCGCTTGCCGGCTGAGTCAGTCTTACAGTGCAGACAAGTATGCAAAACATGGCGAACTTATCTCCTCCATCATCCTCACTTTGCTGATATGCACCTACGTCGATCACTGCAGCTTGATAAGCTGGGTATCCTATACGTACATGGGGAGTATGATGGTTATGAGAAACAACTTTACTATGGAGAGTATGATGAGAATGATGAGCAGTCTTACAAGAGACTTAGAAGGATCAACCACCCTCCCCTTAACAAGCTTGACCAAGTGGTTGGTTCATGCAATGGTTTGATTTGTTTCTCTAAAAATGACAGATACGACGTCAACGATTCCATTATTATTTGTAATCCCATTACCAGAGAATTCGTTAATCTTCCATGTTACAACGATCATAGTACTAGTATGGAAACATGTATCATACAGCCCATTGATTACGGATTTGGTTACCTTCCTTCTACTAATGAGTACAAGGTTGTAAGAATCTTATTTCGCGATGACGCCTACAACCCCGAGCCCTTGGAGTGGGTCGGATCTGTCCAGGTATACACTCTTGGTGGTGGCAGTGGGTGGAGAAACAAAGGAGAAATCACAGGCTCCTTTTCATGGTATAGTATCCATGCAAATGGAGCTCTTCATTGGTTGGATGAAAACGAAATGAAGATCGTGGCCTTCGATTTGGCAGATGAGGAGTTCCGCTTGCTCCCATCACCGCCTTGTTTCGTTCGTGGTGAGGATAACTTTTTTGAACTCAGGGTGTTGGGAGGGTTGTTGTGTGTTGTTCATAAAAAACTTGGTGAAAGTATAAACGTATGGTCGTTAAAGAAGAAGACGAGTAGTACTACTTATGACATTAAAGAGCAGGAGTACCAATCTTGGAGTTGGCATATGGAATGTAATATGGCATGGGAAGGCCTGAACGTGTATGAGTATGAGCCATTTGCCTTTACAAAAAGCGGTGACGTTCTGATGTTATACAAATGCTCCATTCTCTCTCGTTATGACCCGAAAACTGCAACTTTAAAGAAGCTAGATACATATATGCTATTTCTTCAAGAAGCAATACCTCACTTGAACAGCTTTGTTTCGTTGAAATCTCTCGGAGAAGAAGATGCAAAGATAATCAGATCAGCTGAAGGATTACTAGAACCGGAAATGTCAGCAGCTAACTGGGGAGTAGACGATTTCTCTTCAACACTTAACTTATTTTAGCATCAAGTTTCAATCTATGCCTTGTGTGGTTAGTATTATTTTGTCCTTGATATCTATTCTTTCATATGAAGGGTACTGGGGTTCAAGATGCTTATTTGTCATTAACAATATCACATTATAAAGGCACTTTTGGTTACACATCTCTTTTTGTAGTAAAACTAATCATTGCACATGGCTTTCTGACCTCTCTCCATTTTTTGTGGAACAATAAAAAATGTTTTCATTTTAAAAGTTTTTTAAGATATAACTGGTCCATGGACCATTGTCATTCTCGCCAATCATTTCGAACACATTAATATGCTTCTGTTGTGTGGATGCTTCTGTTGTGTGGATAGGCTAATTGGTCCTGTAATATTTCTGGACAACCCGTTAAGACCTCAACTAATTATTTCTTAGTTTTAATATTCTTTATTTTTGTTTCTATTTTATTTGTAATTTTTAATATAATACAAACTACTGAAATCCTCTCTTTTTCTCCTATAATCTATGACCTTAGCTCAACATTGTTCTTCGTGATCATCTTACAAAAGAACCTACCTTAGTTCTTGTTTTCTTTATTAAGTTGTAAATCTGTCATACAGGCGAAACACATAAGACCTATTATATTTCTATCCATTCATCTTAGTAGAATTCAGTTACTTGCTTACCATTTGCACCCAGAGTGTTAAGGCCATTAATGTATTTGATGTTACTTTATTTTCTTGTTAGCTGTAAACAAAACCAATTGTCTGAAGCTTTAATGCAATTGAAGTGTTGGATTAGTGGGCAGAGAGTAATTATGGGTTGGGTAGCTTTAAAGTATATATAGTGTATATGGTTGAGGGTCATGGCAATGATTTTCCTCTCTGCAATTTGGCCTGTGAATGACCTAGGCAAATTGGAAGTTGCTAATGCAACGTTTTACAGTGATATGGGTTTGTGGTTATACTTAAAATGCCTTGTACATGAAAGTCATATATCCATGAAATATGCATTAGACTTTTCAAGTGACTTAATAAAACTATAGTCGTAGTCATGAATGCACACTTGCACAGTAGACCCAATGATCAAATCACTGGAGATGGCTACAACATAACCTGTTAAGAGGTTAAATTTTGACGCATCCTACACCTCTCTTGAATCTCAAGCTGGTATTTGCAGGTCAGTTCCGAGGAGTATGGTTACGGGTTATCTCAATGAAAACCATATTCAGTGGACTAAGCATAAAGCTCCGCAGCCTACGTTTTGCTAAGGAACATCATAGTCTTGGCAGGGTTATTTTAGGTGGAGACTCCAAATTTACTCATAGGGAACCTTGGATGGAGAGAAGCATATCAGTTTTGGATGATGGGTCTTCAACTCTGCAACTGATACCCTCTTTTTTTGGATTCTGAATACAAATATATGGAAACAAAAGTGCCAACTAACAAAGCTAGCTCTGCAGATTTTCTTGCTATGTCTGCTAGAACGGTGTCACTAACTCCATGTATGTCTATGGTTTGGAATCCTTTGTCAATGGTGTCCCAGGATCCCGATCTTTTTTTATTTGGATTCTGAAAGAATCACTAAAATAAACCTCACTTGATTTGATAACAAAGGGTATTTAAAAAGGAACCCCCACAATGGTTTCTGAAACTACTGGTTTATGTTGAAGGGGTGTTCTTTTTTGGCCTGAAAAAGTGGGAGAAGAAAGAGACTTGCATTGGGTGCTGCTTTCTGAAAGATTGATTATGAAGAAGATAAGAATTAAACACATTTATCTGAATTCTGAATCTGATTTTAAGGATTCTGGGTTAACCTAAAGATGATTTCAGGGACAACTTTTAACTCGTAAACTTACTCTTGTTGGACCTCCCATGTTATTGTCAGATTCGAGTGTTTCATAGTCGAATCAATTACCTTGGAAACATCTTTTTTTTTTTTTCTTTTTGTTTGTTTGTTTAGAGTCGAATCAATTACCTTGAGATTAGTAATTCAATGCGGGGAATTAAATCCGAATCTAAACTGTCAACAACATTTAATGCTAATTTATTTAATGGCGGCTACCTCATATAATCTATTAATTTCTTTAAAAATATGTTATTTTATGCAAAGATAAATAGATAATCTAGTACCCTCAACTTTAGATCATTTCCATGAGCCTAATGTGGCCATGATGTGTGTAAGCACGGTGTAAGAATAGAGTGAGTGTAATTAGGTGGCAAAGCATGGCCTGAGTTAGGTCACTTGACCGCCAACCCAACCCTAATTCGACTCTGCTAACTATACAAATAGGGATTAAGGTTGAGTATTTGTGATCCATTGTGCCTTTAAACCCTATTAGAGTTAGATTTCTTTGTTTTATATAGAGAAATGTCAAACTAGACAAAGTTAGAGTTTAATAATCTTAACCCGCCTAACTCGACTCGCCAAACCCGACCTGTTTTTCGGTCTTGAAAGTAATAACCATCTTTACTAATATATAATGGGCTGCCCCCTTAAGTCATTTGGGTTGGCTAAGGGCGCTAGCTTCTAAAATACTTGGAGAGAGAAAGAGAGAAGGGAGGAGAGAGAGAGAGAGAGAGAGAGAGAGAGAGAGAGAGAGAGAGAGAGTCTTTTGGGGGGTGGCGGCCGTGGCGGACAGCTTTGAGCTATCACACGGTTCGTCCATTCCTATTTTTTTTTTTAATTATTTAAAACTTTTTTAAAATACCGGATATGTTCCCTAACAAAATTTATTTATTTACACTTGGTTTACACTTGCCAATGAGGTTGCAGTGAGTTGATGTAAGGGCTGATTTTATGTAACGATGATCTATTCATCATCTATATCAACATCTGGGCATCTATAGTTCTCAAGTAGGCCACGTGTGAGAACAATCCGCATAGCGCTTTTGGATATCTAACTCACACATGCATAGCATGTGATGTCCAGCCAACGCACACGCACTGGTGCTCGTAAAACATAAAAGCCACTTCTTTGTTTCCTCTCTCCGCTGTTTCTTACGTTGGAGCTCCTAGTCATCTTCCCTAATACTTCTTTACTGACCAAAAGAGATCAGGAGGGTTCGAATTCAGCGGTTCAGTCTCTTCGGGTACTACCACTGTAAAACCCTCTCTAATATAACTTGTGGAAGTTTATTATTTGACTTGCAAAGAAACGATAAAACCAAAAAAAAAAAAAATCTGTTCTTCGATTTGCCAATAGTTGTCTATTGTAATCAATCAGTTTTAGGCTGTTTCTCCTTATGTAATGTGTGGATGTTCTAAAAAAAAAAAAAAAAATCATGTTCTACTGTTTCAGTTTATCTTCTAATGAAATCCAATTTTAATAAAAAAACCCAAAATGGAGTTCTGTTTTTGTACTATTCGGCTAAAACCTGTTGCATTTGTCTTTTTATTTTTTTTCCAGGATCAAATTAACTGTGAGTCTTTTTTATGTGTGGATTTATTTATTTATCCTTTTTGTATTTTTGCAAAACCCCCAAGAAAATCTGGAATTGGGGTTTGTTTGATGGAAGTTTGTGTTTGAGATATCATAGATTTGGGTCTCATTTGTTTTTCTCCCTTGGTTTCATTTTATTTCAAGAACTGAAATCTGACTTCTTTCACAAAATCTGGGTTTGTTTTTTTTTTTTGGTCTCCTAATAAAATCTGATTTGTTCTTTCTTTGTGTGGAGAAAAAACAGAACAAATCTAGGTGCATATAGAGTACGTGAAGAACAAAACAGAAGCTTGATGTGACATTGATCGATCATACTTGGTTGATATCTAAGCGAAAGGGACGATTGACATATATTTATATTTGGATGGAGAAGCTTCTCCCAACAGAGATCACATTAGACATATTTTCTCGCTTGCCAGCTGAGTCAGTCTTACAGTGCAGACAAGTATGCAAAACATGGCGAACTTATCTCCTCCATAATCCTCACTTTGCTGATATGCACCTATGTCGATCACTGCAGCTTGATAAGGTGGGTCTCCTTTACTTACATGGGCGGTATTGTTGAGAAAATATACCCTCGTCGTAGGTGATCAATCTAATTAGAGTTTTCTCTCGATTGCGGAATGCAGGATCTTGGAAGTATATGAATGAATAAATAAATAACACTCACGAAGCAAATAAAGAAGAAATAAATAACTCACATGACACGCAAGATTTATAGAGGTTCAGAGCTAGTCCTACGTCCTCTTTGAGCCATACCAAGCCAATCCACTATAAACAAGGAAATACAAATGTACAAGGAGTTTACACTCACTACCTCTCTTCTCACAAGAGATTACACTCTAGAGACTATCTCAAGAGAGATTACACTCTCTCTATCTCTTCTCTCTCTGTTTCCCTCTCTTAGCTTAACTTAAACTTAGTACAAGACTTACTAATAAATGAAGTAGAGGAGAGCTTATTTATAGGCTCATTAGCCTACTAAGACAAAGAAGATAACAGCTGCATGCACCTCCTTTCGGTGGGCATGCAGCAAACCAAGACTTTAAGGTGTCAAAACCACCTTACTAAACTATGGGCATCTGTCTTTGATTGTTCCCAAAGTCAAACAAAGGGGCTGGAGTGGTTGCCTCCCTTCTAGAATGAACCAGCTGGTGGGTTGATAGAGAACTCCACCAACTAACAGGTATGGTGACCATGACAAAGAACTTTACTATAGAGAGTATGATGAGAATGATGAGCAGTCTTACAAGAAACTTACAAGGATCAATCATCCTCCCCTTTACATGCGTGACCACGTGGTTGGTTCATGCAATGGTTTGATTTTTTTCTCTGAAAACGACAGATACGACATCAACGATTCTATCATTATCTGTAATCCCATTACTAGAGAATACATTAATCTTCCAAATTACGGCGTTGATTTTAGTAGTATGATTGAAAGATATTTTGTCCTTCCCAGCATTATGGATTCGGTTACCTTCCTTCCACGAAGGAGTACAAGGTTGTTCGAATCTTATTTCGGGGCGAAGTAGACCAACCTGAGCCATTCGAATGGGTCGGACATGTCCAGGTATACACTATTGGTGGTGGCAGTGGGTGGAGAAACAAAGGAGAAATCACAGCCTCACTATCATGGTATTGTATCCATGCAAATGGAGTTATTTATTGGCTGGATAATAGAGAAATGAAGATCGTGGCCTTCGATTTGGAAGATAAGGAGTTCGACTTGCTCCCATCACCACCTTGTTTTGTTCCTGTTGAGGATAACTTTTTTAAACTCAGGGTGTTGGGAGGATTGTTGTGTGCTGTTCATAACCAATATGGTGAAAGTGTAAATGTATGGTCTTTAAAGAAGAAGACGAGTAGTATTACTTATGACATTAAAGAGAAAGGAGTCCCAGTCTTGGAGTTGGCATAAGGAATTCAGTGTGGCATTGGAAGGTCTGGGCACGGATGTGTATGAGCCATTCGCCATTACAAAGACTGGTGAACTTCTGATGTGGTGCAATCAGGACATTCGTTCTTCAGATAACCGCAAACACTCCATTCTCTCTCGTTATGACCCGAAAACTGCAATTTTAAAAAAACTAGATACGGATATGCTATTTCGTGAAGCAATACCTCACATGAACAGCTTTGTTTCGTTGAAAGCTCTAGGAGAAGAAGATGTAATGATAATCGGATCAGATTAAGGATTACAAATGGCCGAACCTAACTTGGAAGTAGGGGTGGGACTTGGGTTGGGTCAACCCGACCAACCCGAACCCGACCCAGTATTTGGGCAAGCATGGGCAAAGACTGTTGGGCATTTGAGCAATTATGAGCATTATTTTGCCAACCCAAAGTTAAATTTGGGCAAGCATGGACATAAATAATTGTCAATCCAGACAACCCGCCCAACCCGAGAAACTTATATATATAGATAAATATATAAAAAATTTAATTAATTTCTAACATGGAAATAATATGGGGCGTGAAAAAATATTTGGAATGATAGAAATAGATAAATATATTAAATTACTAATATGGGGTGAAGGTATTAAAACCCAAAAAGAAAATTTTCCATGTATCTCATTTTATGTAAAGTCAAACAAAATTTTATTACTTATTAAATAAAACTAGAAAGATTTTAAAATCATCTTTAATTTATTTATCACGTGAGCAGATCGATTGTTAGCTAGTTTATCTTTTGAAACCGTGAAAGAGAATTTTTTAATTAAATTTGTTATTTATTAGTTATTATTATTTTATTTTATTTTTGTATTAATAAGCTAATCTAATCACCTAAATTTATTGAAACTTGGGCAACCCGAAGAACCCGAGAAACTCACATGGGCGGTGTGTGGGTAGACCCCTTACGGGTTTTGTGGGTTCTATGGGCATTCTGGGTATACGGAGGTATAGTGTGGGTATGGCATATCCAAAGCCTCTAACCCGCCCAACCCGCCCGAGTCCCACCCCTACTTGGAAGTAGAGTTCAAAGCTCTAGGAGAAGAAGTTGTAAAGATAATCGGTTCATCTGAAGGATTACTTGAACCAGAAATGCCAGAGAGCCTTACTTGGGAGTGAAGAACTTCTCTTTCAAGTTTGAAGCTACGCCTTGTGTGCTTAGTACTTTTTTCACCTTTATATATTAACATTTAATTTCTGATTTTTAATGTAACAGAACTTGTTGAAATCCTTTTTCCTTCTGCAATTTATAGACCTTAGCTGAACATTGTTCGTTACTTCGTTATGAATTAGTAAGTCTGTTACACAGCGTAGCACATAAGGGGAAAAATTGAGAGAGTTAGAAATTTTAAAACGTGGTGATTTTATAAGAAGATGATCTACATTGTGAGGATAACATAGAAATCAGACATGTAGATTATCTTAGAAAAAAAGTAAGTTTAGAACGATTTTAGATGGTTAAATTTTTTAGAATAATGTGATTTCCCCATCTTTGATCATCTCTATGCGGGAGCCTAACAGGTAATAAGTAATAACAACAACTCATCTTCGTTCTCTCCCCCTCCCTCTCTTCCTAGTTCCTACATCATTTTTTTTTGACTCTTCCTACATCATTGATCATACATTGAAAATGGGTGTAGTCAATGCCTGATTACTATGGAATTCAACTAGTCCTCTTCGCTAAGCAGTTCGATACTGTCAGATGATGGGTGTAAGCAGAGTGTATGAATATGGTAGATGCAAGTAGCCGTGTAAGTGTAATTAACTAAGAGTCTAAGAGCAAGTTTAGGTGGAAGAACTCAAACCCCTCTCCCAAACGGCTAAACCATTAGGTTTGAGGGTTCAGGGGCAGGCAAGTCTAGTGGTTGGATCCTAAAAATGGTAGGAATTGCCTTTCGTCGATAGAAAGTATTGTGGTCGTAAGAATTTCCTACTAGTCAATTGAGTCAAACTGTGAACGGCCAAGGTGAATGGGAAGTTTCTCATGCAATGTTTCTGGTGATATGGGTGGCATGGAAACCATGTCCGAGTTAACTATATATGTGAAATACACAGTACAGTTTTTAAGTGTCTTCAACAAAATGTAGTGTTAACATATATACTCATGAATGCACTAGACACCCAACTAACCAAATCACTGGGTATCTGCTGCACCACAAAACCTCTTAAAGGTTAACTTTGATGTCTCCTATACCTCCTCCCTGACTCTCAAGCTGATTTCTTATTCCGTTATTCGTGAATTTGCAGGGCAGTTCGGATGGAGCACGGATACAGTGTGTTATGCTGGGTAAAGGAATCTTGAATGGGGGGCCAGATTAATTTTTTTGGATGATGGGTCTTCAACTAATCAATGGACAACCTCTTTATGGATTGTAATATGGGTCAGGTTATATAGCCCTCTTATATAACCCCTCGTATGTGGGGCCCACATGTAATGCATACATGGGCTGATTTTTAGAAAAAATGTTCTCCTCACTATGTATTTCATCATATTCAAAAATCAACTCGTTCTAGAACTTCTAACCCACTCAAATTAGCCCTTAAAAAATATGTAAGTTTTAAACTTTTATTTTGACCGTTGATTTAAAACGGGTAGATTTGAGGTTAAAAATTTCAGAACAGGCTGATTTCAAGTAACTATGTTCTCCTCATCATGTAGATCATTCTCTCTAAAAATTAACCCCTAGGTGCATTACATATGGGTCCCACATGCGAGGGGTTATAGACTTTCTTCTCAAGTTTGCTAGAGTTGAAACTGATTTTGTTGCTAAGTTTGCTAGAGGGTGAAACTGCTTTTCTTGCTGAATTTGGTGGAGGAAGTAACTAATTCCATGGATGAATGGTCCACTTTCTGATCTTCCATTATTCCTAACCTTCTCTGTATTTGGACTCTCACGTTGTAGTCAAGCAAGCCTCTTTTATGTTATATGTAAATAAAGTTCTCTTAGCCTACATAAAAGTTTAAAACTTGCAATTTTTTTAAGGGTTAATTTGAAGTTCTAAAACGAGTTGACTTTTTAATATGATGATATATATAATCAGGAGAACATCCTATCAAAAAAATCAATTATTAGATGTATTGTGTGTAGATCCCACAAGCGGGATAATAAAAGGGAGGCTATATAACCTCCCTCATTATAGAATGGAATGAAAATATAGAATAAAATTATAAAAAGAAAAACTCAAAAATTGGGTTAGTCGTGCAGACAAGTATGCAAAAAAAAATATGGCGAACTCTGCTCCAACATCCTTGCTTTGCTAATACGCACCTACGTCGATCTGATGATTCTGAGAAAAAACTTCACTCCAGAGAGTATGATGTGAATGATGAACAGTCTTACAAGACAATTAAACGGATCAACCACCCTCCAATTAGGGTGTGGAACACTACGTGCTTAGAGGTTCATGCTGGATTCTCTCTTGTTATGACCCAAAAACTTCAACTTCAGAAGCGCGCTTGTAGCTTTGTTTCGTCAAAAGCTCTCGGAAAAAAAAGACGTCAAGATAATTGGCTAGGGTTCAGCTGCTGAAGGATTAATTACTGTAACCAAATTGGAATCTTCCACGCCGGGAGTTGACAACTTATTCTCTACTAATCGCTTGACTTATTTTAATTAACCATCAATTTTGAACAGTGTTTTAAAAATCGGACTGGACCGGCCGGTTCAACCGGTGAACCGGGGACCCAGTTAAATTTTCGGTTCGGGTCAACATTGATCAGTAATTTTCTCAAAAATCGTCTTTTTGAATGTGAATTGGTTGACTCGGTTGGTTGAACCAGGTGACCCAGTGGACTTAGAAAGTGACAAACCTCTTACCATTTCAGCTACCATTAGATTGTTGTCATTATGACAGTATAATTACTATACGACTAATTTATGAGTTTTAACATTTCCCAACTTAAACTGTTGAGTTTCGAACACGAGACCCATAAGTGACTTCAAAAAGACACTTTACCAACTGTGCTACATAAAACAATATATTTTTATTGTTGTTATTGTATTAATAGTTTAGACTTAACCCACTGGTCAACCAACTGGTTGAACCAGATTGACCCAACCCACTAGTTTCTCCGGTTCGATTAACGGTCCGGTTTTTAAAACATTGATTTTGAACTTACTCTCTTTTGTCCCCATTTAGCTTGCCTCCTACCTGTCCCTCAGCTAATTTTGCCTTGTGGGTCTCAATGCCTTATTCCCTCCCTATCTCCTTTGCATTTCCAACACCTTGTTACGTTTGGAAGGCTAATTGGTAGTTTGGTACCGAAATAGATAATCAATGCAAATACCAAAAGAAGATTCCAATTTCATAAACTCAACATTCTTTATTAAGAACAATCTTCAATTACAAATTGGTCCATAATAAAATGTATACATATATATATATATATAAGAACAATCTTCAATTACAAATTGGTCCATAATAAAATGTATACATACATACATATATATATATAAGAACAATCTTCAATTACAAATTGGTCCATAATAAAATGTATACATACATACATATATATATATAAGAACAATCTTCAATTACAAATTGGTCCATAATAAAATATATATATATATATATATATATATATATATATGTTCTCTAACTACATAAAAACTCCCAAAGAAAAAGAACAATAAAAATTAGTCACCAACAATAGTCAATTACCATTCCCCTGCAAAACCAAAAACATAGTGTAACAAAAAGCATTAGATACTTACAAATAGATATATTAGAAATAAAGAGAGAGAGAGAGAAGAAAAACCAATAAAAACTATATACATACATCAAATAAGATCAGATAGAAAAGAATCCAAAACAAGCTTTAAAACCAAAATGTGGTATCAAAGTTATTGTTATTAATACTGCCTTTTGAAATGCAAAGTATAAAGATCAAGGCCCTGCTTGGTATCCAGTGAATGTTTGTATCATGCAAATATTAAGAATATAGGATGAAATAGATGAGGTAATGCACAGCAAAATTCACAGCCATTATGTCCCCTATTTGTAGGGTCATTGCAAATTACAATGAAGATATACCACCAAAAACCATTAAAATTTGACGTATTCTTAGCATTTGCATGATGCAAATATTCGTTGGATACCAAGCAGGGCCCAAATATCTAAAAAGTTTTAAACTATAACTCAACTTTGCAGATTATATAAGTCAAACTAATGTAGTTGTAATGTATTGTTATAACAACAAAAATCTATGCACAGAAAGGGTCTTACCAGATAGGCTTTTTTCTAGTACTTGTTAACCTTGCAACTTGCAAGTTGCTGCATAAAAAAGAAAAAAGATGGGGTAAAATTCGGTTTAAGCATTATAGACTTCGATAAACACAAGAACTACATTAAGAACCTTTAGAGAAATCAGAGAACTCCAATTCACTAAGCCACAAAAAATAAGATCAATAGACCAAATGAAATGGAATCAAATAAACTGAACTTGAAAATTTATTGCAAACATTGAGTGTTTAGAAACTCATGTTATGGTTTCAACTAAATTAGACCTATCAATAGAATTACAAATCAACAGATAACGACACACCAAGTTCCACAATTCTTGATTGATTGTCTTAGTTCAATAGTATAGGTTTGGTTCTTGAACCTGCATAATTCAGAAAAAAAATAAAAGAAGAGGATAAATGGTCATTATTTATAAAGACACAAATTTGTTATCCGTGATGAAAGCTCACAGAAATTGTAGGTGATTCATAGTAGTAGTACCAATAAAGTTCACCATCTAAAATAGACAACCTTAGATAGAACCAACTCATTTGATGACAATACCTTGACATGAACCATTTGGCGGATAGTACCTCCATAAAGCAGCCTAAAATGTGAAAACATACAAAAAAAACCTTATCCCAATAATAATTGATAATGAAATGAGTACAGCAAAGAGATAAGATGAGCAAAATAGGAGTTTGAAGACATTAAAACTGACATAAGATATTGGATGTACTTGTACGCCAAAGATAGCAACTCAATGGTGCTGCCCTGTTCATACCATGCAAGTGTTGATGTAATTATTCCTATAGGCTTCAATACTATTGAAGTATAAAAATAAAAATAAAACTGTTGCCATGGTCAACTTAAAGCAAATCAGAAAGGAAAGGATAGAGTCTAATCTAATGTTGAGCTTGCAGTCAGTCATCAGTTTAATCATAGCCATAACAACTGACATTGAAAGTAAAATTCAGGTTACCAAATATTCCTCTATTTATAAGCATAGCATATGCTGATCAAGTGGTGTATAAACATTTATAAGCGTAGGTAAACATCATACATTCAGTTAGAATCAGAAATTAACAAAACTACAGATTTGATCAGTAAGCAAAATGGGATTGATTAGCATGCCAACACATGCCAATGATCTCTTCTTCTTTTTTAAGTAGCAGCAACAAAGTTGGAAAAAAAAAACACTCAAGTAAATTAACTATTGAATTACAGAAGGGTAAAAAAAAAAACGAGGGCTAATATTAAAAAGGCACCATAAATTTCCCCATCAACCTACAATCACATATCTTAATTCATTTACGTATAAATTGAGGGATTAATCTGTTACAAAAAGCAGAATGAAATTTTTACATACGCAAGAGCTGTCCAATAGCAAGTGATTCCAGAAATTATTCCAAAGATCCTCTTTTTTGCCCTTTGAAAAAAAAAAGGTTATGCAGATTAACTTACAAATGATCAAAGCTTATAAGGAAGTACAGCCATAAAAAAGGTCTAACAATTTTTGATGAGAAATTAGGTCATCATCGAAGGGAAAAAAAATATTAACAAAATATAATCAAAATAGAGAAACTAAAATGAGATGTAGAAAGACATTACCCGATAAAAATAATTCAATCAAAATGTATACAGAAACCGAACCTCATAGAAATTAAGGATCACAACAGAAAACTAAAAGCCATTGAAATTGAACCAAATAAAAGTAAAGGATTTAGGCATTTTACCTTGTAAAGAAAAAAATAATCAGAGAGGAAGATCAGTTCAGTACATATACAGTAGCAGCCTCACATGCTTATACAAATAAAACAAAGTATCAAGAGGCAAAATAGGCCAAAATAAACCATACATATTTGAAACATTGCTACAGTACATGACTCCTGCAAGCTTAATAGATGCAGATTAAGGAATTAGTGTAAGTAACTTCCACTAAGTAGTAAATGGGGATACCACCAAGAAAATTTTCCAATTGGTATTGAATGTTGAGATAAAAATAGTTAAGAGAGCTACATCAATAATGTTCGGCATACAAGGTTTTGATAGTGGGAGATAATCTTGTTGTAATTTAACCTTCTTCAACAAGTCCAAACTCCTAAGGTTATATGATACAACCTATAATAAAAATACTTGAAAGAATTTTACAATAAAGAATGTGTAACCTAAGAAATCAGCCAAATAGCTCGCGCCAACACCTGTCAATGGCTGTTTGAACCTTCTTATGCTTGCAAAGGTCTTGAACAATCCTTTCCCAGGTGGAGGCCTTTGGGGGAAGGTATTTCTGCAACATCACTTCCACAATTTTTGAAACACCTAAAACTCTTTGTCGTTTAGATAGCCGAACCACGAGCTCATCTAGAAACTCTCTCCCATCTTGAGGGGGATTTAACTTCTCTCCCAAACTCTTTAGAAAAATGTTGCACGTAACTAAGTCGGGATCACAACCTTGATCCAACATACTGTCCAGAAGATCAATGGCACGGGAGATGTTATTATGCTTGCACAAACCGTTGAAGAGTATGTTATATGTTACTATATCTGGTTGAGACTTGGAATCTTGACAAAGCATCTCATTGAGAAGCCTTAGACCGCCGTCAACCAACCCAGCTTCACATAGGCCATGGATTATCGAACTATAAGCTACAACATCAGGTTTACATCCGCTACCCAACATGCGCTTCCATACCATCAACCCTTCCTTGAGCTTCCCAGCCTTACAAAGGCCATGAATTAGTACACTATAGCAAATATCGTTAGGGTTACATCCATTTTTTTCCATTTCTTTCCACACCAAAATTGCTTTTTCACAATTTCCTGCCTCCAAAAACCCTCTCATCAAGGAGCTATAAGTGAAAGCATTAGGTATGCAACCTTTCGTTATCATCTCTAACATTATCTCCTTAGCTTCGTCTGGTTTTCCATCTCGACATAAACCATCTATAAGAGCACTATAGACGACAGTATTAGGTTTAAATCCCTTTTCTATCATTTCCTGCCACAACTTCATCGCATCTTTTGAATTTCCCTCCTTAAACAATCCACTAACAAGGGATGAATAAACGTATTCATTCGGATGATGCCCCCTTTCCTCCATAGAAACCAATACAAGAGCAGCATCAGCAACCTTTCCTTGCTTAACAAGTCCATTGACAATTATACCATACGTGACATGGTTCGGTATACATTTATTTGATACCATCCTATCCAAAAGACTAACAGCTTTGTCCAATTTCCCCTTAAGACATAAACCATGAATAAGTGTATTATATGTCACCTCATTAGGAACGCACCCTTTGAGAAACATATTATCCACAAGCTTTGAAGCACGGGCCATGTCTCCTTTCCTGCATAGCCCATTGATCAACCCATTAAATGTCACAGGATTTGGAAAGCACCCTTCAATCTGCATCTCATCCAACAAAGAAATTGCCTCATCAATTCTATCCTCTTTACACAACCCATCCATCAAAGTGCTGTATGTATACACATCAGGGGTGCAATTCTTATATGGCATATCTCGAAACGTTTCGATTCCTCTATCAATCAAACCCATTTTACACACTGCTTTGATGATTAAATTGAAAGTGAGGACATTTGGTGAAATACCCTTTCCAACACCATAAGAGTGAAACGAAAGAGCTTGATCAAAGAGACCCTCCTGAATAAGGACATTAAGAACTGAGTTAAATGATCGAACAGTTTGCCTACATTGATACACCTCAACCATTCTATAAAACAAGTTCACAGCTCTATCAGGTAAATGGGCTTTTCCATAAGCTTTAAATACATATATGAAAGTTTTCTCTGTAAACACTCTTCTTTCTCTCTTCATCAGATCCAAAACTCTCTCCAAATTCACGAAGTCCCCGGAATCAGCATAATTCATTATGAGAGAATAAAAGGTGGAATCACCTTGTTTGTAAGAACCCAATTTAGGACCAGATTTGAAGATTCCTTCAGCAAGTGGGGGTCCATTTTTATTATCTTCATTGACTTGTTCAGTCTCAGAAGTATTGTTCAAAGAGGCGTTGAGAACAGAGAAAGAACGGTAAAAACAACTTGAAAACTTACATGGGTTTGAAAAAAGCTTCCACCTTTGGCTTTTCCAAATTAAAACCCTGATGGGCATCTTTGATCAATGCAGATTCTGCAACAAAAGAGCCATTTTAGAAGATCTCTTGAGAATCTTGCAAGGATTCAAGGGTTTTGAAGAGGTTTGGGATTAAGAAACGGCAGCTTGGGAGTGATCCAAGGGAAGAAATAGCTCTGAAATTGAAAGATTGGTTTTGAGAGATTTTGATAATTTTCGGAAGTTGAAGAAGAATTGCAGCAGAACTAAACATGGGATTAGCTGAAGGAACCAAAAGAAGAGGTTATGGTTTTCTTCAACTACATGCTCTTTCTCTGCGTTATAAAACTGGGAGAGGGCCTGAAACAATACTACAAAGAAGAGATCGAGAGTCTATCTTTACACTCTCCAATCAAGGAAGTTAGAACCGCCGACGCTGGTTCGGATTGAGTTAGAGAATCCAAAAGAGGTCTAGCAGTTTGTTGAAGACCGGAAATGACTAAAATTTGGATAATTTTATACTGAGAGTTGAGATCTGGTTTAAACCCTAGATTCGTTTTTGCCCAATTCAAGAAATTTAAAGAGATTTCTGGGTTGTCTTCGGTTCTTCTGAGGATTCTAACGAAGAGGTTTGGGGTTAATTTGTGAGAAAGATTCAGTTTTTGGATAAGTGGAATCCAGTTTTGTCTTTGTAAGAGAAGAGAGGAGACTTCGGAGACGATTTGAGTTTGTTTAATTTGGTTTCGCCGTTTGAGAAGTTGCTTGAGTAGAGAAACTACTGAAGAAAATATAGGGTTTTACTGACCTGGTTGGTTTTTCGTGAAAATTACTCGACAGCTGTTTGAACCCCTCGCTTGAATGAAGCCTAATGTGCAAAAACAAAGACAAAGTGAATCTGAATCTAAATCTGGAAGTGGTTGAGCATATGGATCGCTCGTGCACGTGTCTTGCACTTGTTCCTTACGCTGGGTTAGTTCGTTATGCCGTAGAAATTTTGTAGAATCTCCTTCTTTCATAAGGAAGATGTTCAGTACCTGTAAGCTGTTAAAAACAACATAAGAGTTCATTTAATTAATCAATTAATACAGCAAATAGTTTTCAATAAATAGAATTGAAAAACATCCCATCTATTTGGATCAAGTCCCAAACCTAAGATAAAACTGAAAAAAGGACCCGAAAAAAAAAGTATTTCTCAAACACCTGTACTTCTAAAAGTTTATTTACATCATAGCATCCACAATCAACTCCGTTTTCGCAAGCAGTTTAAACAACAGGTAACTAGTTAAAACAACAACAGAGAAAGTTCAAAAGAAATGGCATGGTAACAAATAAAAACACTGAAGAATTTATGAATCAGTCTACAATTAATGACACCCGACATGAAAAGGAAGAGAAATGTGGTAAGAGTTCAGTAAACAACATCCCAATCTACTGTTTCGGTAACAACCTCACACCAACACCATCATAGCCAATTTCGTTAAAATAAACTAACATGAATTGATATCATCTAATGAACTTGTTCAACCTGTTGTAATATGTAACATCCTGTTTTCAGATGGGAGGAGCTCCTGTATACATTAATGGTCTTTCATTCTTGCAGACCTTCAAGTGTCTTTTCTGGGGTTTAATCTGCATTTCAATACTCCATCAATATATTCTACTACTACTACACCAGATAACATTTTTCTAGAACCTGTTTTGCTCTAATAAAAATCAAAGCACAAACTTGTTTTCAACTTATTGAAGCCAAAAATGTTACCTTTATGGTACTCTCAATATATCCCTTAAAGTTTATAGTGTATAGACCTTACAAAACCCTAAACAAGATCTTTATTGCATTCTCAAACTATCCATTAAAAGTTTTAAGACCCCTTTCCTTTCACCAATACAACTATAGAGCATATGCCAATATGCCATATATAGATCATACAAAAGACAAAACAAGAAGATCTACACAATTTTAACGTTTTTGTTTTAAAACACTAGTGTTGCAGCACATGCATTTTTGTTGAGAATCAATAAAAAAGGGTTAATTAAACAAAGATGCACAAACATATCATTCAAGAATTTTATCAAACAACTGATGTGCCATTAGCGCCCAAACTAATAATCTTCACAAAATAAGAATTTCTGCGGACTCCATCAAAACACACATAAAAAGAATGTAACTGCGCACTCTTAGCTCAGAAGCGGGGAGCTTGATTACCTAGAAATATTAACAGACTATGTAACATTGATACGGGTACGGGTGTCGGTGTCCGACACGGGTACGAGGTGTCCGACACGGTGACTTAAAAACACCCAGTACGCGGACACGGCGATACACATACATACTTATTCATGTATCAATCATTATATGCTTTAATTTTAGTTATAATTTGTATTTTTAGAACCAACATTGTTACATAATACACAAAAGACATTAACTTAGAACTATATAATACGTTCTAACACGATTATGTGCATGTGCACACAAGATAGACACACAATATCTAACATTATTATGTGCAAGTACCCATTGAAGTATCCACAAGTGTCAACACGAGTGTCCAAGTATCCGACACGGCAAAATTCAAAAAAGTGAAGTGTCGATGTTACATAGCAAACAGATAAACTGATTTTTTAGGGGGAAGTTTCAACAAGGGAGCTATAAAAATAAAATTTAATCGAAATGCAAATGAACCAATTTCTTTATCAAGCTAGTTACCTCTTGCATTCTTTTTACAAAAGTTTGCTGCAACCCCATACATCAAACACTTTTTTTTTACTTTATCTTCACCCCAAATTCTCCATTTTTGAGCCAAACCCTGGAAACCGGTGGAAAACGGAGTTAGAGTAAGCGAATTTGACTCCGGGAAGTGCAGGTGAGACGATGCAATTCTCGGTATGCTTCTCTCTCCTCAATCTCTCTATTTCACTCTCTCTCCAACTGTCCTTTGCTGGGGTTTTGATATCCTTTATTCCCGAATCCCGACCCTTCTCTGTTAATCCGTTTCAGACGAACTTTTTTATTAATTTAATCGAAACACACCAAATGTTTCCGATAGTATCGGATTACAAATCGAGAGGATTTTTTTAGGACAGTCCCTCTTACGATTAGCAATTAGGGATCTGCCCCCGTTTTCTCAAAAAGCTGAATTTGGTCCCATTTTGGATGGAAACCGTCCAACAACAGTTTTATGGTGCACGTGTACGTAACATGTGCACCAATTTGACAAAAATGCCCTCACGTGTACATCACGTGAGGGACTTATGTTTTCTTTCTTTTAAAAATCTAGAATTGCCCTCCCATCATCTGACGGTTGTTGGATGATCCATTTGATGGTAGAGACTATAGAGGGAAAGAGAGATTGGTGTTTGTGGATGAGTAGTTCTTCACTTCTTCGAGAGGTTTCGAACCAGAATCCAATAGTTCTTCGAGATTTGGAAGAGAGTGAATGATTTTCTACTCTAAAATCTTGTTTCTTCTTGCAGAAATCAGCATTGTTTTGGGGGTTTTAAGCTGTAGAGCTAATGGGTTTTTGAAATTGGTACTCTGCAGAGGTTTTCGAATCGGAAAAGATTTGGTTTCTGCCATTATTTCCGTGATTGGTGATGATTTTCGATGAGGAAAACATAGATTAAGGAACTAAAAATCAGTACTCTCTGTGTTTATCTAAAACAGTGAGTGATGTTTTGGGTACTTGTAATTCTTTTAGGTTTTCTGTTATGGAAAAGTAGATGAGTGAGATTTGATGAAGAAATTGAAGAACAGAGATCTAATTGAAGATGAAGAAGAACTCATTGATCAATTTGCAAAGTTATAGAGAGATAAAGTTAGAGAGAGAGAGAGAGAGGGGGAGAGAGAGAGGTACCTTCAAGTGATGCTAATATGGGTTTTCTCAGTACCTTGGGTTTCATGTGGTGTAATTACATTTTTCAGTATAGGTCGGGCTTTCTCTCTTTGCGTCTCGTAATTGATATTGATCATGATGTTACATGGGGTAACGTAGTGTCTGAAGCTTGGTAATGGCAATTGGAAGTGTACATGTTATTGTTGTCTTTGGGTTTGTACTGTAATGGTTGTTAAGGATCCACGGCCTGATTTTCTCATTTGGAAGTCTTTCCTATTAGATTGTTATCGGAAATAAGCTACTAAATTGTCACCACAGAATTGAGACTCGACTTCAGCGTCACTCAATCTTGAACCATCATCATTTCCCGAAACAGTGTCACCAAAAGAACTAGAATACTCAGTTGCATCTGGGTCATCACCTTCCGGCAACCTAATTTCACTAGCATTCGTACATTCAAGTATTTCAACATCTTCGCCTCCCGTCGCAGCTGGTACCACAGTTTGTTGATCCAACAAAGCTTCCATGTAAAAATTAGTATCCTCACAATCTTATCATCTTGGGTTAATGGGACTTTCAAACAGACTTCCAATTTATTTTCCTGGTCTAAATCAATTAACATTGGAGAAGGAACCATTCTTTTAGGGTTTCTTCCAGAATTCTTAAACCTAAACCCAGTTTTGTTAATACTTTAAGACCCAAATTTCTCTTCAATAACTCACCTGCAATTGAGTTTCAAATAAACCTCATGATGGGTAAATTCAATTCTTCAAATCAATAAATTTAACTAGAACAAGAGAAAGTGCAGAGCAGTTAAAAAAAAAAAAGATTGGGTCAAAAACAGATGTAAAGTAAAAAAAAAAAAAAAAAGAAAAAAAAAAACAAGTACAAAAGCTGGTTCTCGAACTACTGAAACCTTAAAACTGAAAAATACCTAATACCCATTAATCCTAGAACACCTAAAATAGGAGCTACTTAGAAACGAACTCTATTACTACTGAAAACGAAGTAGAAATGTCATGGGTCTTCTTGCAAAAAAAAACACCAAAAGAACCCTAGAATCAGAAGAGCGAGATTTATGTATCAGACCCAAAACCCTACTAAAAACCAAAAGCGAGTAAGAGCTAGCGAGAGAAAGAGACAGAGACGTACCAGTGCCAGAGGGAGAAATTCACAGGTGACCGGTAGACGAGGAGGAGGCATGGAGGCGACTGGAGACCGATGAGTGATAAAGAGAGAGAAATTCAAGTTCAATAACCGACCCGTTAAAAGACCATTGTTAGTCCCTCACGTGCTGTACGCGTGAGGCAATTTTTGTCAAATTACGTACCATTATTCCAATATGTTTCATATAATACTTCCATAATATAGTCACATTATCATTATTGGCTATAATTATCCTTGGGACAATAAACATCACAACAACCATGACATTTCTTTCAATGGTCTCACCTAAAAGAACCATAGATTACAATAACAATATATCCCAGTGGAATTCTATTTATACATTATTTATATCATCAAAGACCAACAAAGACTATGCATAGGGAAGCACATAATATTATGAGATTTCAGTTCAATCAAGGCTGAAATTGATTGTTCTGTAAAATGCAAAGATGATGGGTGTTCAGGGAGTTAATCATGAAATTGGTTATTCTAAAAGTTTTGCTACACAAGCTGCAATATATAATTAGATAATAAATCCACAACCTTAAGATCAAGCATAGTGAAAGCTATTACTAACAAAGAAAACCAGTAGAAATCCTTATGAAGTGGAAGGAGGAAGGTAAATAGGTGAATCTAGAAAAATCAAATCAAACAAAACTCAACTAAACCCATAAAGAAAATCTTAACAAAGAGTAAAACAATTGAGAATGCAAATTTTCATACCGAAATTTCTTAACTGAATTTCCTCCAGTAAAAATAAGAAAGAAAAGTAGCAATAAACTCTAAGTGATACAAACCATTTTCTGAAGCAAAATAGTGAGAGAACTATTGGATTTCTAAAATTCTTGATTGCCAAATTTTGTTGCTTGGATGAATATTTGATCTGTTACAAGTATTTCTCTTCGACATTTTGTCGAACACCTTCGTGCATGTCTAGAGTACTAATGAATTCAATTATTTTATTAGCTCTAATGAATTCTATTTTTTTATCAGCTTTTATTAATTCAATTTTAATGCTAGGATTAGATCACCTAAAAATTATAACACATTAAATCAAAACCCAATTATCAAAAACATTGACAACAACATTCAAAATTCCGATTGAGTAAAAAGAAGTCGTGCTTAATTAGGATTTTAAATCTTAGAAACCAACATGAATTTTATTTATTTATGAAAGTCTTTATTTCAGATTTTATTATGAGAGACATAATTAAACCTTACCATTTCCATTTTAATTTATCTTCACCTAATTTAATGGCTCCACAAACACTCTCCAAATTGATTTCCTTTAAAGAATTTATTAACCATATATGCTTTTTAGTCATCACAAAATATGAAATTTGTTTTAAATTTGCAGCAGAAATCTACTAATTAACCTATAAATTGAAATCCAAATAGGTAATTTGAAACTCAATTGTAGAAAATAGAAAACCTAAATCTAATGAATCAAACAACCTGTAATGGAGTAGATAATGGGGAGGAGATGGAGAGAGATCTGTCTACCTGGTTTTGCTATGTCGTGAGATGCTTCTTCTTTGTTTTTCTAGGGCAACTTGAGAATCTTCGTGATGCGATTAGGGTACAGAATATAAATAAAGAGAAAAAGAAGAGTTTGAGAGGGATAAGAAGACTGAGAAGAAGAGTTTGAGAAGGAAACGTTCATGATTGAGATGAAGAGTTTGAGTGAAAAAGTTAGAGAAAGACAAGGAATCGATCATTTTGGGTCCGTATAAATTTGTCATTTTTATATTGGGGGTAATATAGGTAATGCAAAAAGTTAAGTAAACGGATCCGGAACTTACATTTTAAGCTGCTTTTAAAAGCACCCTCTTAGCTGCTTTTAAAAGCTGCTGTGAAAAGGGTATTGCTTCTAAAATAAGCAGTTAAGATTTGATTTACCAAACGTTTTTGTAATTAGATTTTTTTAAAAAAGAACTTTTGAACCAAAAAAAGCAATACCAAACGGGGCCTAAAATGGGACCAAATTAAGCTTTTTGAGAAAACGAAGACTGATCTCTAATTGCTAATTGTACAAGGGACTGTCATAAAAAAAACCCTAATCGAGAGTTCGAGAGTCGAGGAGATAATTCAATCAGTCCAAATTCTGAAACATTCGGAAATAGAATCATAGATATATTATAATATCAGGAATGTTTCTTATCGATATTCAGCAGTTAGTAGTGAGTAGTGAGAATGTTCTCAAAATGTAAATCGTCCTCAAAAAAAATAAACACATTCTAAAACTTGAATCTACTTAGTGAAGGAGTTATCGTTTCCTCACTTTGATTTTCGATCAACAATTTTTTCTTTCTTATTTTGTTTTTCTCATAAAAAATGTCATAATTTTAAAAATATAAATTATTTTTTTCACAAAAATTATATTTTGAAAAGCATTTGTCGAGATATTCAAAATAGGGCTAGTCAATAATACTTTTTTCTAATTTATTTTTTAATAAAACAATGCAAATTTATTTTTGCAATGCATAAAACTAGGGTGATGTTAATAGAGGATTTGATTTGGATATGGGGGATGACATTATTAAACGGGCTTTTAGCCCAAAATCTCAAAAAATAGACTTAAAGCTCGTTTTACTAGAGGGGTGTTCTCCTTTATTTTTTTTTGCACCCTACCAAACTTAATTAATACATCCCCCACCCTTACAACTATCATCTTCACTCCCACTCCAAGTCTGGCCACCATTGCATCTATCGACGCCCACTTGACTTTTTTTTCCTGATTCCCCCTTCCGCCTCCTCTATTCTCTCTCCAAAGATTTCACCCTTCTCCACCATTGCCTCTACCACCGACCTCTTCAGATCTTGCATTCCCTCTAAATNCTTGCCAAGCCGGATTCGAAACCACCGCCTGCAATTTCGTTGCCGGTGAGAGAAATTTCAATCTCTCTTAATCCCTCTTTATGATCAATCATCTCCTCCTTGAATCTGCACCTCTAGCAGTTACAAGCATGAACCATCAAATGATCTCTGATGTGAAGACGCCCTGCATTAGGATTATGGAGGAGATAGTAGTTGAGTGGGGTGGTGGTGATGGTGGGAAGTCGACAGTAATTGTGGTGGAGTGGTGGAGTTGTTGATGAAGATGGAGGCAGTAGGAGAAGAAGGAGAATTTTTTATTTGTTTTTTCCTGAAGTGGTCGACGGTGGAGTAGGAGTGAGGCTGGTAGGAGTATAGTATATTTTTAAATTTTGGTCGGGTGTAAAAAAAGAGAGGAGAACCCTTTACTAAACCAAATCCACTCCCCATCCATTTTAGCCATTTTGGCCCACCCCTAGTAATGCCA
This sequence comes from Macleaya cordata, assembly GCA_002174775.1. Taxonomy (NCBI): domain Eukaryota; kingdom Viridiplantae; phylum Streptophyta; class Magnoliopsida; order Ranunculales; family Papaveraceae; genus Macleaya; species Macleaya cordata. The sequence continues at coordinate 150,954 of MVGT01001458.1, forward strand.
ACCCCAACCATTTCAAATCCTCTAACATCACCCTAAAACTAACTACGAGTCTTTGTGGGCCTGGGTGATGGGTGGGGGTGTGGGTCGGTAGGAGGCTACTCCATAAGTTTCCGTGTACCCGGTTGATGGGCGTAAGGTGTAAACCGAGTGTAATAATAGGTGGGGTGGTGTTACTTCGGCGTAACCGTTCAAGTGTGTAATAACTAACAGAGTTGTGTCGAATAATCCGGCCACAATTCAGGTAGAAAACCTATTTAAATTCTCTTCATTTCCTCTTGCTTCGCCTTCCCTCTCCCATACCATTGAAAATGATGATTTAGGTACTACCTCTGTAAAACACTAAAGAGATCCAAGGGGGGTCGAGTTCATGCACCGTCTCAGGCACTCTCACCAGGTACTACCACTATAAAACCCTCTCTAATTTATGTAATTTTATTTGATTTACAAAGTAAAGAAAACCCAATAAAACAAAGAAAGGAAAGAAAAAAAAAATCTGTTCTTCGGTTTGCGTATATGTAATTAATCAATCAGGGTTTTTTGTTTATGCTTTGGTAAGACGTTTCTTCTAGTTGGTTGGATCTGGGTAGGATGTTTCTGTTCCTTCTGCAATCTGTTGAGTGTTTCTTCAATCACGTTCTTCTTGTTGTATTTTATTGGGTATTTCAAAATACCCATGTCTTTTGTGTCCCACTAAGTAATTTAATAATGCCTCCGATGTGATGGTGTCCCCCATAATTATTCTCTCATCACCTTTCACTAGATTCATTATCTACACTTTTAGTCCCACATTGCTTAAGATACCTTTTGAAACCTTCTTAATAAGGTATGGTTGATTCTCTTAGTGGTAAGCAAGTAATAGAGGTGGGCTTCGCGCGCACGAGGCAAAACCAGCCCACGTTAGAATTTGGGGGCCTGATCCGGAAACCCATTAATCGGGCACGATACGCGCGCGTGCAAATCCATCGGTTTGGGCCTCGCGTGTGTGCAGGAGTTGGGCTTCGTTTTTTTTTCTTTTGCGTTCAGCCCAGTTCATGTGTCTCATGCGTGTTCCCTGATGTCTCACGCGTGGTTTCCTGCGTGTTCCCCGCTGACCCACGCGTGTTCTCTGCCTGTCTCCCTTTCCCATTAGATATTAAAGAGGGACGAAGGGGAGAGCTCTTACAACGTCTACCTCTGCTACTCATCTTCTTCCTCTATCTCTCGTACTGTCTTCCTACACACCAGAGGGATACTCAAAGCTGTTCACCGGAGCTCTTCATTGTAGTGCATACTTGACGAGCTAGATCGTTGTACCCTAGAGAGAGATCATCTACATAACCTGTTTGCACCCGGATTACTTCCGAGAGGGGCGAATCTTCTCTTAAGGGCAGTGTTTACACGCCTCGATCTACCTACTGTTTTCACGCTAGATTTTAACTGCTTATCTAACACTTCTCTTTGTTATTAATTCTAATGAGAAAAAAAAACCCAAAACCAAGTTCTTTATGGGTTTTTTTTTTAAATGACTCGTGTTAATTGACTTGATAAAAATGTAATCATATCATATATTCATGAATGCAAACTAGACCCAACTAACTGAATCACTGAATATCCTCACCACACAACCTGTTAAAAGATGAACTTTGATGTCTCCTATACCTCTCCTGACTCTCAAGAGTTTTCAAGTCACTTGATAAAAATATAGTCATATCATATATTCTCTTATTTGTGAATTTACAGGATTCAGAGGAGCTTGGATACACTGTGATATGTTGGTCTAAGGAACATAGTCTTGAATGGAGGGCAAGATTAATTTTGGATGATCCTCCTTTTAATTTGTAAATATGTATGTAAATGAAAGAAGTGCCAACAAACAAAGCTGCAGATTTTCTTGCGAAGTTTGCTGGAGGCTGTAACTAATTCCATGGATGAATGGTGTACTTACTTAACCTCCAGTATTTTTGCTAGATCTCTTCTGTATTTGGATTCTCAGGTTATATATTAGTTTAGCCTTTATATAATAGAATAACTTTCTCAACTGTCTTGATAAAAACTGGTAGTAGATGTGTTTTTTGCCTGCAAGAATTTGTAAGACGAAAAAGCTTAAAATATGAAGATGGGGGGAGATTATTGGGAGAGTGGGCACATGGATTTTGATCCTGAGATGTCAAATAGGTATTACTGAAGCCGGTATATGGAGATGGAGTGGCTAGCCAGAATAAGAGCCCATTGCAAATTCTTATGTTGGTGCCATTTTTTTGCCAACTTCTGTACCACGGTTTATTACACCACTTTTGTAGTTTTTTTTATTGGAGAAGGGATATTGCACCATGGTCTATTATACCACTACTTTTTTTGGAGCCCGCAGGGAGATTGAATGAAATGAGGGTTGATTTCCAATGAGGGAAATCAGGACTCCGCTCTGATTAATACTAGCGACACTATTTTTTCTATCGTCCTGTCGTATGCTGCTAGGTGAGTTTGTTAGTTAAACCATTGAGTGGTGATATCCTTTATCCTCACTTAGTTTTGGTGATATCCTAGGATTTTATTTATTGGTCAAATTAAAGTTTGACTAAATTTTGAAGAGATTTGTTCTAGGGGCATCATTCTTATTTATAATATAATAATAATATAGAGAACTATTTTATCCCCACCCACAAACTAAAATACAACCCACCATCTTCATCTTCCCCACCACTAGCAACCATCATTACCATCACGCCACCACATTGCTAGAAAGAGAGAATAGAGAGAAAAGAGAGAAGAGATCATGTGAAAAAGAGTACATATATCAAAAGAAAGAGAGTGAAAGAGATAGAGAGTACTATGAGATCTGAAAAAAAAAAAAAAATCGATGGAGGGTATTGTAGAGAAAGGGAGAGGTAAAGAAAGAGATTGAATGGGAGATAAAGGGAGAGAAGAAGAGATCGAATGAGAGAGAAAGAGTACAGATATGAGATCTGAGATTTTAGATCTCAAATCAGATCTGATGTTTATCTCCCTCGCTCTCTTATCATCTTTCTCTCTCTTTTTCTTTCTCTCTTTCTGTCTCCCTTCTCTTCCTATTGGAATGGCGAAATTTTGAAGGTGGTAGTGGTGGTGTATGCACCGGTGGCCATGGCCGTGAAAGAAGAGGATCTTTTTTTTCTTTTTCTTTTTTATATTTAATAAAAATGAATTTTGTTTATTGAAAATGGGTCGAGATATCTCCTAGTTCATTGAGGGGATGTCCCCAAGTGTATTTTGACAAAATAGTGATATCCCCTAGTCTAGGATAACTCCAAGTGTAAGTGAGGATGGGGGATATCACGACTCTTCTTAGTTGGGTTTGTTAAGTTTAAATATAATATAAAAGGAGTTGAATATTTTTACCAAAATTATTACTAATTTATACCCAACTTATTCGTAGGCGATCCATTTTAAGGGCTGATGTTTTGCCAGGACGAATTCTTTTCCAATGAATCAAAATTTTAATTTCATCAAAAAATTAGTTGAAAAAGTTAATTGTAAAAATGCTAAGAGCATGGAACGGAAGCGGAATAAGAGTAATAGCGGGAGAGTCAGAACTAAGACAAAAGCGCGGGAGCATAAGATACCTTATAATGGTTTAGGTTACCAAGGGTTAAAAATAGTGATTTAAAAAACTTTAAATTTCAATTAGATTTGGATGGGTTAAAAAGCTATGCCAATAGACATAAGGGCATGGCCAGTGGAAAGGTTTGTCCACCAAAGTCATTGAAAACGCATGGCCAGTAGACACCTTTAAGCACCAGAACCCGTAAAAGGTTTTCCGCGAAAGTTATCCACAATGTAGTAGTTATCCGAGACAATAGAAATCGTGGAAGTTATCCGCGAGCTCCCAAAGAACATTTTCGCGATTTTAGAAATCTTAAAAAAAGGGATCGCGAAAATCTTCCGCGAGAAATAAAAAAAATCTTAAAAAGGGAATAAGGGAACCATTAAAATGTTGCGTGAGAATGCTTAAAAAATTTCTAAAAAAAATGAAAACGCAAAAATCCTTCGTGAATTTGGTCCAACTCCATTGACTCTACTCAACCCTTAAGCCAAAATTTAGTTGGTTTGAGATATTCCACTCGTCGTGCCCTAAGTAGCCACGGACTGGGTGGAAGTAGACTAGTGGAGGATAATACTAATGAGCAATGCTACTTTCACCCAATAGTTTGACCCAAAGTCTCACACAAAAATTTGTGGGATCCACATTGATACAATTCGAGGGCTAATTTTTTGTGAGGATATTCTACTCATCATGTAGATCATCCTCACAAAAAGTCATCATATTCTAAAATTTCTAACCTCATCATAAGTTGATTGAAAATTAACGGTGAGGAATGAACGGTGAATACAATTGACAACTTTTGATTGGGTTAAATATTTTAGAATAGGATAATTTTTTATGAGGATGATCTACATGATGAGTAGAACATTCTCACAAAATATTAGTCCTCGGATTGTATCAATGTGGGTCCCATAAAATTTTGTGTGAGACTTTGGGTCAAACTATTGGGTGAAAGTAGCATTCCTCAATACTAATAGACAGGCAGCTGGTGTGCTTAACAAGTAATTTTCTTCATCATTTCCTCTTTACTCTCTCACATCTCTCTTATCTGTTTCATACATTGAAGATATGTATCAACAGCTCATAGTGGAACTCATCTAGTCCTCCTCAGTCTTCACTCCTCACCAACTTCTTTACCGATCAATGTTAAATTAAGTCGGTCATTGCATCGATACAATCCAACGTGTAGAGGAAGGATTCTTTTCTTCTTATTTTCTTCCTTTCTTATGTATTTCCTTTTTATTAGTTTCCTTTTCTCTTAGATTTGTATCTAGGTATTAATATTTTATTTCTTGTACACAAAGTATTATAACTTGTATTCCAAGTCTTTTGAATATATAAATTTGGGCCAAACCCTTCATTCTCCTCACAACGAGGAAACACCAAAACCTTCTGTTCTTAGTTATTTTACATGGTATAAGAGCCAGGTTCTGCGTATCGATCCTTTTCTTACTCTGAATTTAGGTTATTTTTTCTCTAATCAATCATGTCAACAGATTCATCACCAATGAGTTCTGTCACTCCTTCGATCTCCTCAACTGATTTGCTGATCACCAGCCAACAAAAGTTGGGTTTTCATGGTGATCGTTATGTTGTTCATCCATCTGATGGACCTACCACTATCGTTATTAACCCACTCTTGTCTGGGGATAACTATAATACGTGGAAACGAAGCATGATCATGGAGCTTACAACCAAGGACAAGCTTGGATTTGTGGACGGTTCGATCGAAAAACCCAATGAACCAACCGAGTTACATAAGTGGAATAAGTGTAATACTCTGGTTGCTAGTTGGATACTTAATTCAGTCACTGAAGAAATTCGTTCAAGCATTGAGTATGGAGCTTCAGCGCTTGCAATATGGATAGATCTTCGGGAAAGGTTTGCTCAATCTAACGCTCCTAAGGTATATCAACTTAAGCAATCCATATCTAGTCTTAAACAGGAAGGAATAGATGTGTCTATATATTATACTAAATTAAAGGCCTTATGGAATGAATTAGATTCTATTATTATTTCTCCTCCCTGCATATGTGGTGCGGGAAAAGCTGTTCTAGAGATACACGAATAAAATCGTGCCATGGAATTTCTCCAAGGCCTTCATGATCGTTTTTCTCACATTCGGAGTCAGCTTCTCCTTAGAGAACCACTTCCCATAGCAGCCAAGATGTATAATCTTATTAGGCAGAAGGAAAAACAACAAGAAATTAATACCAACACAAATATCAGCGTTGAATCTGCTGCTCTTAATTTTCAAAGGAGAGATAATTATAATTACAAATCAAGGCAACCTCCATCGAAACGACAGAAATACAAAGACAAAGACAAAGATCGTCCTTTCTGTGATCATTGTAATAGGGTTGGACACTCAAAAGCAACTTGCTTTAAAATTTATGGATTTCCAAACAAGCAAAATGAGAATCAAAGTACTACCCTTGCCACGTCATCCTCTACCATGTCAGAGAATACCAACTTTCCAGCATCTATGTTCACACAAGAACATTGCAGTAGGATTTTATCAATGTTAAAGGCTTCTGCTTCTCAAAGCGAACCATCCACGATTGGATCAGTCAATCTCGCGGTAAGTCTAGCAGGTAATATAATCTCAAACCCTCTCACCACATGGATTATTGATAGTGGAGCTAGTAATCATGTTTGTTATTCTTCATCCTTTCTATCTGATTATAAACCTGCACCTCCAAATAAAGCTGTCCAATTGCCAGACGGTACTGATGTCCCTGTTAAACACATTGGCACAGTAGTTTTTTCACCTACACTAGTCATTGATAATGTTTATCATATTCCTAGTTTTAAGTTTAATTTATTATCTATTAGCCAATTAACAAAATCTAAAAATTGTATGGCTATTTTTTATCCTGAATCATGTGTTTTTTAGGACCGACTAACGAAGAGAACGATTGGTTAGGGTGATGCTATTGCTGGGCTATATCATCTGCGTTCCTCTTCAATTTTATCCATCACAAATAAGTCTTTTGATCTATGGCACTGGCACCTAGAACATCCATCTTTAGAACGTTTTAAATTTTTATCTAAGAATTTCAAGTATATTACTTCTAGTTATGAGAATAATTGTGTTGTTTGCCCACAAGCAAAACAATCTAGATTACCTTTTATTCAAGTAATTCTTCTAGTAACAGACCTTTTCAATTGATTCATTGTGATATTTGGGGGCCTTTTACTATCCCATCCATGAGTGGTTCTAGATAGTTTTTAACTATCGTTGATGATTATACTAGATGTACTTGGATTTATTTAATGGTTGCAAAATCTGAAACTCGAAAATTCTTAGATTACTTCTTTAACTTTGTGATGAATCAGTACCAACATAAAATCTCAATCATTTGTTCTGGATCTGGGAAGATTTTCATTCCTCAAATCCAAAAATTCTAATCAGATAACGCTTCAGAATTTCTCACTAAAGATCTACAAAGTTGGTTTGATCAACATGGGGTGATACATCAGAGAAGTTGTGTCGCCACCCCACAACAAAATGGGGTGGTCGAACGTAAACATAGGCACTTATTAAATGTTGCTAGAGCATTACATTTTTAATCAAATTTACCTCTTGAATTTTGGGGAGAATGCGTACTAGCAGCAACATTTCTCATTAATAAGATGCCTAGTCCTATTCTCAATTATAAATCACCTTATGAAAAACTGCTTGGATCACCTCCAAATTACTTAACTCTTCGAGTTTTTGGATGTTTATGTTTCGCACGAAATACTCATGTAAAAAATAAATTTGACGGTCGTGCAAAACCTGGAATTTTTATTGGTTATCCTTACGGTAAAAAAGGATATCAGATTTATGATTTAGACACGAAGAAAATATATGTGTCACGGGATGTTATTTTTTATGAGACAACTTTTCCATATAGAGATGAGATTAGTTCTCCATCCAAATGTTGTGATTCATTCACACCTTCTCCTCAAATTAATGTTGATGATATAAATACATCAACTTCAGCACCAATAACAGATACAGTGTCATCACCAAATCAATTATCAAAGGTAGTGACGCCTTCTTCTCCTTGTGCAAGATCTAATGAATCCAAGACAAATTCAATTCCATCTTAATCAATGATTAATCCGACGGCTATAGGTCCGTCTCCTTCAATTATTGAAGCCATCCCTTCTCCTCCACTTGCTCAACCTTTACTAGTTGAACAAGCGAATCCTACATAATCACATCGTCCAATTCGAGATAGACGAGCTCCTGACTATCTCAAAGATTATATTTGTTCAATCATGAACACTTCGATAATGGAGGGTCCAAAGTACCCATTAAATCATTATCTCACTTTCAATCAATTTTCATCAGTTCATCGTGCGTTGCTCACTAAAATTATCACGGTTGAGGAACCTTCATCATTTAATGAAGCCATGCAATCTCCAGAATGGAGAGAGGCGATGTCTAAAGAGATTAAAGCTCTTGAGCAAAATCACATTTGGACACTTCAAGCTCTCCCACCTGGTAAAACTGCTATTGGTTGTCGATGGGTTTACAAAGTCAAATTCAAAGCTGATGGAACTATAAAACGTTATAAAGCACGTTTGGTAGCCAAAGGCTACACACAAACTGAAGGTATCGATTATCACGATACTTTTGCCCCAGTAGCAAAATTAGTTACTGTTAGGGTAATTCTCTCTCTCTCTCTCGGCCATCAAAGGATGGAATTTACATCAACTTGATGTAAATAATGCTTTCCTACAAGGAGATCTTTATGAAGAAGTCTACATGAAAATTCCTCCCTGATTCACTCAAAAAGGAGATTCTCGTGCCTGTCGTTTACTAAAATTTCTTTATGGGCTCAAACAAGCTTCAAGGCAATGGTTTGCCAAATTCTCTTCCGCGCTTATTGTAGAAGGTTTTTCTCAATCAAAAGCCGATTATTCCCTTTTTGTCTATCATAGAAAATCAATCTCTATTTATGTACTTATTTATGTTGATGATATCATCATCATTGGGAATAATGAACAGTTTATCAATCAGCTAAAACGAAATTTAGAAACTCATTTTTCTAAAAAGTCAAGGACGACTTCAATATTTTTTAGGTACTGAAGTATCTCGTTCTGATCAAGTTATTTTTTTATGTCAACGAAAATATACCCTTGATATCCTCAAAGATGCAGGAATGACTGCTTGTCGTGTTACCCCTTTTCCAATGGAACAACAACTTCGGTTACGTCCAACAGATGGGGAACCATTACCAGATCCTACTAGATATCGTCGTCCAATAGGAAGACTTTTATATTTAACAGTCACTCGTCTAGACATAACATATGTGGTTAACACATTAAGTCAGTTTATGTCACAACCTCGTACTGCACATTATGATGCAGCCCTGAGAGTCCTCTGATATCTAAAAAGGACTATTGGTCATGGAATTTTATTGTCTGCCTCTAGTTCCCTTTATCTACGAGGTTTTACTGATTCGGATTGGGCAGGTTGTCCAACCACTCGACGTTCCACTACAGGATATTTCACCATGTTGGGTAATAGTCCCATATCCTGGAAATCTAAGAAACAACCCACTGTGGCTCGTTCTTCAGCTGAGGCAGAGTATCGAGCCTTGGCCAATTTAACAACTGAATTACAATGGTTCAAATATCTTTTTCATGATTTGCGTATTTCACACCCTCAACCTTTCACAGTTTACTGTGATAGTCAAGCTGCAATTCACATTGCTGAAAAATCAGTATTTTATGAACGAACCAAACATATCGAAATAGATTGTCATTTTGTTCGTGAAAAACTTCTTTCTAATCTTATCAATCCTAGCTACATCAAGTCTTCTGATCAAATTGCAGATATTTTTACCAAGCCTCTAGGTGGAGATCTGTTTCAGCGTTTTACTAGCAAGTTGGACGTTCGTGATCAAATTAAGTCGGTCATTGCATGGATACAATCCAACGTGTAGAGGAAGGATTCTTTTCTTCTTATTTTCTTCCTTTTTTATGTATTTCCTTTTTATTAGTTTCCTTTTCTCTTAGATTTGTATCTAGGTATTAATATTTTATTTCTTGTACACCAAGTATTATAACTTGTATTCCAAGTCTTTTGATTATATAAATTTGGGCCAAGCCCTTCATTCTCCTCACAACGAGGAAACACCAAAACCTTCTGTTCTTAGTTATTTTACAATCAAAAGTGATCCAAGGGGTTCGAGTTCACCAGCTCAGGCTCTCACCAGGTACTACAACTGTTAAACCATCTACTTCAATCTTCCTTTCACAACATGGGGTTCACATTTATTTTGATGTTCAATGTATAAAACATGATAGAAAGGAGTTTATGATATATCAGAACAATGTGTGGTTGGTTTCCCTCTGATTTTAAGCAACTGCACATTTTCTGTTTAGATAGTCGAAATATATTTTTCTGCTCAAGTCGATCATTTGTTTGTTTGTTGTTTTTTCTTTTATTAAATTTTTTCAAATCTAGGGTTCTCTTTTTAAGAAATCTGGGATTGGGTTTGTTTGATGGAAATTTGGGTATGAGATACCTGGGATTGGGTTTGTTTGATCAAAATCTGATTTCCAATTTTTTTTCGTTAGCTCTTTCTGAAAAATTGATCTATTTTTGTTTCTTCTTTGTTTTGGGAAAACTAGAACAAATCTAGGAACATGATGGACGTATATGTATATACACGAAACAATCAAAGTGAAGAAGAAGAAGAAAGAAGGGTGATGTGATATTGAACGATCATACATGGTTGGGATCTAAGAGAAAGGGGACGATTGACTTATCTATATATTTGGATGGAGAACCTTCTCCCAGATATCACATTAGAGATATTATCTCGCTTACCCGCTGAGTCAGTGTTACAGTGTAGACAAGTATGCAAAACATGGCGAGCTCTCCTCCATCATCCTAACTTCGCTGATATGCACCCACGTGGATCACCCCAGTTTGATAAGGTCGGTCTCCTTTACTTAAATAAGTATCATGGCGGTTATGAGGAACAACTTAACTATGGAGAGTATGATGAGAATGATGAACAGTCTTTCAAGACATCTAAATGGGTTGACTATCCTCTTGCTAACACGCCTCACCGCGTGGTTGATTCATGCAACGGTTTGATTTGTTTCTCTATATATATCCACGACATCTATGATCCTATTTACATCTGTAATCCTGTCACTGGAGAGCATGTGATTCTTCCAACACTTAGCACTAACATTGCTACGGAAAGATATTATATTAGTCGCATAGTGTCTCGATTTGGTTACCTTCCTTGTACTAATGAGTACAAGGTTATTAGAATCTACTATGTCAGCAGCAACTACTACCAACCCCAATCCTCGAAATGGGTCGGTTCGGTCCAGGTATACACTGTTGGTGGTGGCAGTGGGTGGAGAAACAGAGGAGATATCATGTACTCACTATCACATCACTGTGTCCTTGCAAATGGAGCTCTTAATTGGCTGGATGATGAAGAAATGAAAATTGTGGCCTTTGATTTGGCAAATGAGGAGTTCAGAGTTCTCCCATCACCACCTTTTGTTGTTCTTGGTGAGAAAATCTTTTTTCAACTCCGGGTGTTGGGAGGGTTGTTGTGTGCTGTTCATGAGAAGCATGGTGAAAGTGTAGATATATGGTCTTTAAAGAAGAAGAAGAGTTGTACTACTTGTGAATTGAAAGAGCAGGAATACCAGAGTTGGAGTTGGCATAAGGAATTCAGTATAGCATGGGAAAGCCTGGTCACTGATGAATATGACCTGTTCACTCTTACAAGGAGTGGTAAAGTTTTATTGTGGTACAATCGGTCCAGTCTTTTTGAGCATGACCTCAATAACTGCATTCTCTCTCGTTATGACCCGAAAACTTCAACTTCGAAAGAGCTTGATATGGATATGAAATCTCATAAAGCAATACCTCACTTGAACAGCTTTATTTCATTGAAAGCTCTTGGGGAAGAAGACACCAAGATGATCGGCTCAGCTGAAGGATTACTAGAACTAGAAACGTTGAAATCTAACTTGTGGAAGTAATTCTTATTTTGGCATAACGTTTGAATCTACTCCTTGTGTGGTTTGTACTCTTTCCTTATTTATATCTATACTGTTATATGAAGTGTAGTGTGGTTCAAGATGGTTATGTGGTTAGTTTTTTTTCATTAACTTTATACATTGTAAAGGCACTTAAGGTTACAAATTTTGAAAAAAAAAAAAAAAGGTTTTTATGGAAAAAAAACCCATCATTGAACATGTCCTTGTAATGACACTCCATTTTTGGTGGTGACAGTTGAAAATGTTTTCTTCTAAGAAGTTTTATAGATATAAATGATATAAGGGATCCATGGACCAAGTCCCTCTTCCCCTTCCTTTTCCAACGCGTACTTCATTATGTTCCTATCACATATTGGAGTCTAATTGGTTCTGAAATATGATCAGCCTACAAGTGAACCTATTTTAGTCCCATGGTTCTTTATTAAGTCACTAAGTCTGTTACACAGCAGAGTACATAACACTTATTACATTTCTATATGTCCATCTTAGAAAAATTCAATTACTTACCATTTGCATACAGAGCGTTAACTAAGCTATTAATCTACTTTTGTTTTCTTATTAGCCTAAGCTTTCATGGAATTGAAGTGGTGACTAATGGGAAGAGAGGAAATATGGGTAGCTTATGGTAAATGATTGGGTGGCAATCAAAACAATGTCCATTTTACTATGTTTTTGTAATGTCTGATGCATTGTCTAGTAAATATTGAAAGTCATAATGATATGCGCATTAGAGTTTTTAAGGGTCTTGATAAAATTGTAGTCATATTCATGAATGCACACTAGACCTACATAACCAAATAATTGGATACTGCCGCAAAACCTGTTGAAGATTAACTTTGATGCCTCTCCTGACTCCCAAGCTGGTATTTATTTGGATTTCTTGTTAGTGATTTTGCAGGCCAGTTCAGAGGAGTCTCATTGCAAACCATATTTGGTAGAAGATGCTAGCACAGCCTATGCAAAGGAGGAACTACAGGTGGGCTCATCCGGGCTATAGCCCGGAATATAGAAGTTTAGAATTCAATCTTATACGTAGAAATCTACTACATAATTTTGTTTTTATTGGATTGGTTTACTAGATAATTTAGTTGTTACTTTCATACTTACAGAGTCCTTTTTGTAAAATTTACAGTCCAGAGTATCCGGGCCACCACATTGGGTACCCAACTAATCCTTGGGGATGATAGCAAACCTCTCCCATTCGCACACATCCAATTTCAAATCTATCTGGGTGGCCACCAAGAGAGAGCACACCCTATGTGGAAACCAATGGGCCGACCACTGAACCAAACCCAGGTGGTTGAGTCGACCAAAATATGAATAATAAGTTTTTTTTTTTTTTCGTGTGACTGATTAATCAAAGGACAACAAAATGGAGATGAGGGAAAATTCAGTAAGGTTCACTGTGAGTTCCAAACAACAAAATAGCTAATGCATTTAAGAATTTGAATTGTCGGAGACTAATATGGGGTCTGCACATTTTGATGTGAAGTATTCTTTTTTCTTGCCATATGCTAACTTCATAGTTGTCCAACTGGAATTGGCTTAGGAATCGTTAATTGTTGATTTGACTCATCAGATTGGAATCGGCTCACAATTGTTTTTAATTTATCTCATCCAAATCCAAATTGGCTAACAGTAATACAGATGAAGGTTCCAACGATTATGTTAGGAAGAGATAAAATTCTAAATGACTGAGGAGATCATCTTCAGTCTTCACCACTTAATCTCCAGCCCCCACAATTGAAGTGTAAGTAGAGTGTAAGACTAAGTTAGGTATAAATTGGGAAGAAAATGTTTCCACTATTTCGTATAGAAGTATGTATAATTCTCTTCCTTTCCTCTTCTTCCACCTCTCCTCTCCGTCTTCCTCTCTGAGTCTCTCTCTAGAATCTCTACTATTTCAGATGTGTATCTGACAGAAACAAGAGATCCAAGGGGTTCGAGTTTACCGGCTCAGGCCCACCAGGTACTACCACTGTAAAACCCTTTCTAATAATCTTTGGAAGTTCCTTTGATTTGCAAATACAAGCAAACGAGTTAAAAATCTGCTCTTCGATCTGCAAATGGTCCTCTTTTTGTAATCAGTTGGGTTTTTCTTTTTTTCCCCTCTTCAGAGGAGGGTTTTTTTTTCCGCTTAAAAAAAACAATTTCTTGTCTTATTTTTTTTGTTTATTTGATTTTGTTTACCTGTGTTCTTTTTTTTTTTTTTTAAGGAAAAATTAGTCAAAAACTCCTACTTAAAACATATTTTAGGATTTAGCCCAACAAATGTTTTCTTTTAGTCTAAGACCCCTGGATAACTGATTGAAATTCTCTCTTCATTCTCTCCGAAGAGAGTCTTCTCCCTAAAGAAATCACGCTGCTCCATCATCCTCACTTTTTTTATATGACCCATGATCATTATATATTGAGTTTGCTAGGCTTTCATATCCCATGTGGGACTATTCTCAACACGCCCCCTCACGTGTGGCGTTCTTTTGAGCCTAATATGTGGAACTCTTTTTGGGTGACGTGGAGCACGTGTAGCCATTGGGCCTATCACGTGTGGGCCTACGCTCTGAGATCATATTAAGTTTGTGGGCATCCAACTCAAAACCAATTGGCAATGAGTGGTGTGACCCAGGATCATATATTGAGTTTGCTAGGCTCTCATATCCCATGTGGGACTATTCTCAACAGCACTATCATCTTATTGTGTCTTTGCAAATGGAGCTTTTCATTGGTTGAATTGTGAAGAAATTCGATTTGGCAGATGAGGAGTTCCGCTTTCTCCCATCGCCATCTTTTCTCATTCCTGGTGAGAATAACTTGTTTCGACTTCGGTTATTGGGAGGGTTATTGTGTGTCGTTCATCAGAAGCGTGGTGAACGTGTAGATATATGGTCATTAAGAAACAAGAATAGTTGTACTACTTATGACTTGAAAGAGCAGGAACACCAGTCTTAGAGTTGGCATAGGGAATTCAGTATGCCCTGGGAAAGTTCGTTTTGGGGTACGTACAATCCACTCGCCTTCACAAAGTGCGGGGAATAGTTCTGTTGTGGTTCAATAAGGAGCACTCCATTCTCTCTCGTTATGAACCGAAAACTTCAACTTTAAAAAACCTCGATTTGGATTTGTTATTTTGTGAAGCAATACCTTACTTGAACAGCTGTGTCTCGTTGAAAGCTCTCGGAGAAGAAGATGCAAAGATATGCTGATCAGCCGAAGGATGACTAAAACCCAAAATTTGCAATCTAACTGGGCGTAAGAACAACTCTTCAACACTTAAACTTATTTTAGGCTTTTAGCATCATGTTTGAATATACTCCTTGTGTGGTTAGTACTGTTCTAATTTATATCTATTGCTATATGAACGGTAGTGTGGTTTAAGATGGTTATTTACTTGGATCTTTGCCACTAACACTGTAACATTATAAAGGCACTCTGCTTAGTACACCTTTGTGATCCGCATTTTGCAAATTTTTGGACTTCCGAATTTTATTCCTTGATTTCTTAATAAGTTGTAAATCTGTTACATATATAACAAAGCACAAAAAGCCTATTACATTTCTATATATCCATCTTAGATGAATTCATTACTTACTTACCATTTGCATGCAGAGTGTTAAGCTATTTATGTACTTATTTATTAATGCTACTTTATTTTCTTATTAGCTATAAATAATACCAATTGCCTATGCTTTCACGCAATGACATGGTGATTAGTGGGCAGAGAGCTAATATGGGTAGCTTATGTAAATGTAGTCATATTCAGGAATACTAGAATCCATCGAACCAAATCAGTGGATACCGCCAACACAAAAACCTGTTAACAGATTAAGTTTGATGCCTCTACTGCACCTCTCCTGATTTTCAAGCTGGTATTGGGATTTTTCATATTTGTGATTTGCATTGCATACTTCTCCAGAGAAGTACGGATTTCTCTGCGCAAACCATCTACCGTAGAAAAAGCAGAAAGCAGCTAGCTAGCACATGCCAATGCTGCGATACTTTGGATGTAGGAGGATATGAATTTTGGGTGATGGTGTCTTCAACTCTACAACTGGTAACCCTCCTTCTTGGATAGTAAATATATGTATGTAAATAAAAATAGAAGTGCCAACAATTCATGCTCAGCAGTTTTTCTTTCTAAGTTTGCTAGGAGGGTGTAACTAATTAAAATTGTAATACCCCAAGAAATTCTATAGTGTAAATATTCAACACTTGACCAACATAATTAAGTTAGTATAAAAGTATGCCCATTTGGATGAGTATTGATTTGAAAAATAAATTTTTCATATGCATGGTAATATGCATAGAATCTCATAATATACTTTAAGAGAGTTATCTCTAAAAAATATATTAATTAATTAATTAATTAATAAAATATTAATAATAATATTTTAGTATAAAAACGTGGGCTGCTGCTACAGTAGCCGTCATGTACTGTAGCAGCATACTAAATGGAATAAAAAATATTTTTTATATTAAAAAATTAAATATTAAAATAATAATAATAATAATAATAATAATAACTCAAAAGTTTCCTATATAAACCCCCCTTATTTCCTTCTTCAAAACACAAATTTTCTCTCCCTTCCTCTCATTTTCAATATATCAAACTTCCTTTCCTTAACTCTCTAAACATCTCTTTATTTTCTATATATTGTTTTTGAGAAGATATTTTCTATATATTGTTGATATTATAAAAATCAACAAGGTTATAGAAATTCAATGATCTACACCATTGGATTTGGATATAGCGAATAAGGTAGGTGAAATTCCTACTATAAACAAAATCTAATTTTATGTTTTTGTTATGAAATTGCATATTAAAATAAATTTATCTTGCATAGTTATATTTATTTATTTAATGCAAGGGTTGAGTTTTTATTCATAAGAAAAATGAATTAAAGGAAGTTTAATAATAACTTGTAATCTAGATTAAAAACAAATCTAGATAGTATCGTAATGGGAGACCCCCATAACACCTGCAGGTACTGTAATACCCCAAAAAATTTAATTCTTCAAATTCATACTTGATTTCAACAAACAAGTTAGTGCCGAAGTTTGTTTTGTATGTACCCAAGTACATACACGTAAATAATACCGCATACATAAATATTATTCGATTAATAATATCTATGTGACAATAATATTTGAATTATACTCCATAAAGAGTATTTGACAAATAATGCAACACATTGGTGAATAAAGAGCGTATACGTAAATAGTATGGTATACGTGAATATTGTCGCATGAATAGTGACATTGTCCAATAATACATAATTTAAGTTATATGATATGAATTTGATGAATAGTGTTTTATAAATAGTACCGTATATGTGAACAGTATTTATGAATAGTGTCGTATGAATAGTGTTTTATACAAACTATATACGAATCAAGTTGTACGCACAAAAATTGATGAATAATATTTTGTGAATAGTAACCATATATATAAATAGTGTCTGTATACGTGAATAGTGATTGTATACTTGAATAGTGTATATAAACAGAATAATACTGTATATATGAACACTATAGTATCAATTTATACTACCTGAATTAGGTTTGAAAATAAAACAAGACAAATAACTTCATAAGTGAATCGTAAAGTATAAATGAATAGTAACCTATACATGAATAGTATTGTATACATGCGTAATTCGTTAAAGTACTCAATTGTACAATGCGAACTAGATTTACAAAACGAAGTAAATCAAGTATTTTTATGTAAAAAAAAGAATAGTATATGTATATATGAATAATATACGTATATATGAATAGTATACATGTTTGTATACAAGAAGTCGTCGCCACGGTAAAATATATTGTACGTGTTACTATTCAGTCGTCGCTACACTAGCCGTCATTTACTATTAGCTACAGTAATAAATGTGGTTAATTCATCTAAATACTATTCCACCTACTCCATTTACTATTAGCTACAGTAGCCGTCATGTACTATTAGCCACAGTACACATGTGGTTAATTCATCTGATTACTATTCTACCTATCACAACGCTACAGTAACCGTGGCTAAAACTATAAATACCCCTTCATTTTAATTTTCAAACTCACTCAAAACCATTTCTTTCGCTCTGAAATTGGTTTTTATTCTCCCTCTATAACGTATCATTCTAAACTTCTAATACTCTTTCATTTCTTTCTTTTCCCATTTTATTTAATTAATATTCTTGTTAATTAGTTATAATTATTCAAGAATTTAAGGAAGAGAATTTTATACAATAAGGTGATGATCAAAGGACGAGGTTTTTATCATCAAATTAAGGTAGGTGGATATGTTGAACTTCCCTCTATTATAACTAAAACCTATTTTGTATTTTGTTATGAAAATGCATGGAGATAAATTATTTTGTATTATTTACAAATTAAATATGCATTTTGTTAATATGATCACTATTTATTTTTAAGTGATGGAAATTGATTTAGATTAATAATAAATCTAAAAAGGATTATGTAAATGATAATCAAATGAGTAGGAAAAGGGAGGCCCCCTTAGACCGTTGTTTCCGTCTAAGGAAGCGGTCGACCGTTGTTTCTGCCTGAGGAAGCGGTTGTTACCCGGTTTAATACAAGATAAGATATTAAATGATTGGAAAATAAATCATTTAATGGTAATTTATTTACAAGTTCATCAGTTAATTATTCTTGTGATTTTGATGAATCATGTTTTCAATCTATTATTTTTGGGTTGATATTTGCCTACTGAGTTTACTCACCCCTAAATTCCCCCCACAGGTTACGTTGAGGTGAAGGATTCAAATATGTATAGATTAAGAAGCTGATAACTGGTGTTATCAAATTTGTATAAATATAACTGATAGATTAAACTACTATTCTATCACTTAGGATAAGTGTTATTTTGTATTAATTCTTATTGTTTTAACATTCTTATGAATTGATATGTTAAGTTTTAAATTGTATAATTGATGTATTAATTTACATTTAATTTCCGTCAAGAATCATTGAATTAATTAGGTTCTATACGAAATTGTATAATTCCCGTAATTCATACTGTCAGATTTACAA
The DNA here is from genome assembly GCA_002174775.1 of Macleaya cordata. Lineage (NCBI taxonomy): Eukaryota > Viridiplantae > Streptophyta > Magnoliopsida > Ranunculales > Papaveraceae > Macleaya > Macleaya cordata. The sequence goes on from MVGT01001458.1 coordinate 169,588, forward strand.
AACAGTATTTTTGGACATGTTTCGGTCCAAATTGAGCCGAGTCTATTTCTAACAAAGTTATAGCTCTCGATTTTTTCTTTTCAAAAATGTATTACAACATGTATTTTGAATTTCTGGTTAGAGAGTAATTTCTCTTCAAAGTTACTGATTTTACAAAAATTCTTAAAAAGCTGAAATTATATTTTTTGAGTTTTTAAACATCCGTATCAGTATTTAGGATGCGTATTTGGGCCATTTATTATCAGAATTTGCCTCGGTCTATTTCTGATGAAATTATAAATCTGTGAATCTAGTTTTTAGAATGGGTTTATTTATAAAAATACGATTTACGGTTAAGTAGATATGTATATTTTAATCAACTGTATGCAGTTGATACGAAAATTATTTTTAAACATTACATTTTTATTTTTCTTTGACTTGGACCCTACTTTAAGATAAAAAATGTTGACTAAAGTAGCCCATTAACAAAATATTTTTTAAATTTATTGTCTTTCAAAAGTAAAGTAAATAAGTTTTATTCATTATTTTTACTTACACTTCTATTACACTAAGCACGCCTTGATTTTCGGACTCGGCGAATCGGGTCAGATTTAGAGTACCGAGAATCGGGATGTGACAGGTACCGTTGAGTTCCGACTTGAGGAGACGGTGGACACCGATGAAATGGACCTAAAATAATGGTTAATTGTTTAAAAAGAAAAATATCTTTTTGATGCGTTAATATGGTGATTTTTGCATGTTTCAAATCTAGTATTTTTGGATAGTTTGCACCTATTGAGTTTTACTCACCCTTAAATTCCCCCCACAGGTTACGTTGAGGGTGAAGGATTCAAAGATGTACAGATTAAGAAGCAAATAGCTTGTATTATTAAATTTGTATAAATATAGCTGATGAATTAAACTACTATTTTATCACTTGGAATAAGGGTTATTTGTATTAATTCTTATTGTTTTGTCATTCATATAAACTTAAATATTAAGTTTTAAATTGTGTAATTTATGTATTAATTTACATTTAATTTTCGTCAAGAATAATTGAATTAATTAGGTTTTATACGAAATTGTATAATTCCCGTAATTCAAACTGTCAGATTTACAAAACGGTGTTTATGGACATGTTCTGATCAAAATTGAGCCGAGTCTATTTCTGATAAAATTATAGATCTCGAATTTTTCTTTTCAAAAAGGTATTATACCATGTATTTCTAATTTCGGGTTATAGAGTAATTTCTCTTCAAAATTACTGATTTTTCAAAAATTGTTAAAAAGTTGAAATTATATTTTTTGAGTTTTTACACGTCCGTATCAGTACTTAGGATGCATATTTGGCCCCTTTATATTCAGAATTGACCTCGGGCTATTTCTAATGAAATTGTAGATTTGTGAATCTAGTTTTTATAATGGGTTTATTTGATTTACGGTTAAGTAGATACGCCTATTTTACTCGACCGTATGCAGTTGACACAAAAATTATTTTTAGACATTACATTTTTATTTTCTTTGACTTGGATTGATTTTGACAAGTCACTGGGCATTGACCTAAATATTGGTTAACTTGAATTGACTTTGATTTAGCTAGAGACTTAAGTTGACCTTTACATTGACTTGGTCCTGACTTTAAGGTAACCAATGTTGACTAAAGTAGAACATTAATTAAATATTTTTAAATTCATTGTCTTTCAAAACTAAAGTAAATGAGTTTTATTTATTATTTTTACTTACACATCTATTTCATTAATCACGCCTTGGTTTTCGGACTCGGCGAATCGGGTCGGATTTAAAGTACCAAAAATCGGGGTATGAATTAATTAATTATTTTTTAAAATATTAATAATAATATTTTAGTATAAAAATGTGGGCTGCTGCTACAGTAGCCGACATATACTGTAGCAGCCCACTAAATGGAATAAAAAAATATTTTGTATATTAAAAAATTAAATATTAAAATAATAATAATAATAATTATAAAATCTCAAAATTTTTTTTATATAGACCCTACTTATTTCCTTCTTTAAAACACGAAATTTCTCTCCCTTCCTCTCATTTTTAATATATCAAACTTCATTTCCTTAACTGTCTAAATATCTCTTTATTTTCTATATATTGTTTTTTAGAAGATATTTTCTATATATTGTTGATATTACAAAAATTAACAAGGTTATGGAAATTCAATAATCTACAAACAAAATATATAGAAAATAAAGAGATATTTAGACAGATCTAGTTTTATGTTTTTGTTATGAAATTGCATATGAAATTTATTTATCTTCAATGGTTACATTTATTTATTTAATGTAAGGGTTGAATTTTTAGTCATAAGAAAAATGAATTAAAGGAAGTTTAATAATAACTTGTTATCTAAATTAAAAACAAATCTAGATGGTATCGGTAATGGGAGACCCCCATAACACCTGCAGGTACCGTTGAGTTCCGACTTGAGGAGACGGTGGAATTGCATATGAAATTTATTTATCTTCAATTGTTACATTTATTTATTTAATGCAAGGGTTGAATTTTTAGTCATAAGAAAAATGAATTAAAGGAAGTTTAATAATAACTTGTTATCTAGTTTTTGATGCATTAGTTTGGTAATTTTTGCATGTTTCAAATCTAATATTTTTGGATAGTTTACATCTACTGAGTTTCACTCACCCCTAAATTCCTCCCATAGGTTACGTTGAGGGTGAAGGATTCAAAGATATACAGATTAAGAAGCAGATAGCTTATATTATCAAATTTGTATAAATATAGCTGATGAATTAAACTACTATTCTATCACTTGGGATAAAGGTTATTTGTATTAATTCTTATTGTTTTGACATTCATATAAACTTAGATGTTAAGTTTTAAATTGTATAATTTATGTATTAATTTATATTTAATTTTCGTCAAGAATGATTGAATTAATTAAGTTTTATACGAAATTGTATAATTCCCGTAATTCATACTATCAGATTTACAAAACGGTGTTTATGGACATATTCCGGTCAAAATTGAGCCGAGTCTATTTCTGATAAAATTATAGATCTCGAATTTTTCTTTTCAAAAAGGTATTATACCATGTATTTCTAACTTCGGATTAGAGAGTAATTTCTCTTAAAAGTTACTGATTTTTCAAAAATTGTTAAAAAGTAGAAATTATATTTTCTGAGTTTTTACACGTCCGTATCAGTACTTAGGATGCATATTTGGGCCTTTTATATTTAGAATTGGTCTCAGACTATTTCTGATGAAATTGTAGATCTGTGAATCTAGTTTTTATAATAGGTTTATTTATAAAATTTGGATTTACGGTTAAGTAGATACGCCTATTTTACTCGACCATATGCAGTTGACACAAAAATTATTTTTAAACATTACATTTTTATTTTTCTTTGACTTGGATTGATTTTGACAAGTCAATGGGCATTGACTTAAATATTGGTTGACTTGAATTGACTTTGACTTAGCTAGAGGCTTAAGTTGACCTTTACATTTTCTTGGTTAACTTGAATCTGACTTTAAGGTAACCAATATTGACTAAAGTAGACCATTAATAAAATATTTTTAAATTCATTGTCTTTCAAAAGTAAAGAAAATGAGTTTTGTTTATTATTTTTACTTACATATCTATTACACTAATCACGCCTTGGTTTTTGGACTCGACGAATCGGGTCGAATTTAGAGTACCGAAAATCTGGGTGTGACAAAACTCCACCAACGAAACCATCATAACCATGACATATATATGTGAGTTATTATATATAATGTGAATCAGTGGACTCTCTGGTTGAAATTTTAGTTGGTTGTATTTGTGTACTTTTCTGCCTGCAAAAAATGGGAGAAAGAAGTTTACGATCTCGTGGTGCCAAGAGCGTGCTGCTCTTCTTCTTCTTCTTCTTCTTCTTCTTCTTCTTCTTCTTCATCTTCTTCTTCAGGGACAGAGACAACCTGTAAGCCCCGCGGCCCCGTCCCAAGTATTCTGCATTGAAATTCATTGAGTCAGGTTGACATGGTCTGAGTTTCCTAAATTTTTTTGAAAGAAAATTTTATTTCACCTGTCAAATAAAACATGCCAGATTGTTTGGATCATTTCAATTTTGGTCTCACCATGAATCAAGATGCTTTTGTCTCTAAAGTCTTAAGGGTGGGTGCTAATGAAGATCTTCAATGGGATTTGAACCTTAGAAAGCAGGGGATACTCAGGAATCTCAGGAGCAGGGGATCTTATTGAGAAAATATACCCTCGTCGTAGGTGATCAATCTACCGAGAATTTGTTGTGCTTCACCAAGATCTTTCATGGCAAACTCACTTGCTAATTGCGCCTTCAGATTCTTAATTGCCTGTAAAGAAGTTCCAGCAACTAACATATCGTCAACATACAATAGTAAAATGATGTAACCAGATTCAAACCTTCTGGTATAGCAACAGTGATCTGCGTTACATCTCGAGTAGCCACTTCTGTACATGAAGTTGTCAAACTTCTTGTACCACTGTCTTGGGGCCTGTTTCAAACCATACAAACTCTTTTTGAGCTTGCACACCATCTCCTCCTTGCTTGTTTCGATGAAACCAGCTGGTTGCTTCATATAAATTTCTTCATCAAGGTCACCATGAAGAAATGCAGTTTTTACATCTAGCTGCTCAAGGTGGAGATCTTGTGAAGCCACTAGGCTAAGCACCACTCTGATAGTGGTCATCTTCACAACTGGAGGGAATATCTCGTTGTAGTCAATACCTGGTTTCTGCTGAAACCCCTTCACAACGAGCCTCGCCTTGTAGCGTGTGTCTCCATTTGCTTCGTTCTTTAGCCGATAGACCCACTTGTTTTCTAACGCCTTTTTGCCTTTCGGCAACTTTGCTAACACCCAAGTGTCATTCTGTGAGAGTGAGTCCATCTCATCCTTCATAGCAAGTTCCCACTTACTAGAGTCTTTAACCTGTAGCGCTTCATCAAAATGTTCTGGTTCACCACCATCTGTAAGCAACAAATGATCCATTGTATTCATATACTTTGGATTCGGTTTAGGAGTCCGTGACGATCTTCTTGGAACGAACACCGTAGATGTTTCAGTCTGAGTACTTGACTGATCTTGTGGAGCTGTGGGAGGAACTCCCACTGCAATTGGAACACCTTCCTCTTGTAGTTGAGGTTCCTCTTCCCATGGAGCCTCTGCTTGTTCTTCCCATTCCACTGTTCTACTTGTCATCCCTGTAATGTCACTCATGTCAACAAACTTTGTCTTGTCGACTTGAGTTTCTGATTCATCACATTGGAGCTGTGTTGCATTCCTGTCCTTATACAATGCATTTTCATTGAAGGTTATATCTCTGCTTCGGATAACCTTGTGACTCTCGTAGTCCCAAAACCTGTATCCAAATGAGTCACCTCCATAGCCTATGAAGATACACTTCTTTGCCTGAGGACCTATCTTTTTCCTCTCTGTAGGATTAAGATGAACATAAGCAACACATCCAAAAACTTTCAAATAAGAAAGATTTACCTTTTTACCAGTCCAATCCTCTTCTGGAATCCGCATATCCAATGGACTACTGGGTGTCCGATTGATTAGATAAGCAGCCGTCTCTGTAGCATGTGCCCAAAATGCTTCGGGCAACCCAGATTGCAATCTCATGCATCTGGCACGCGCATTTAGCGTCCAATTCATACGCTCAGCTACCCCATTTTCCTGTGGTGTCCCTGGGAGCGTTCTCTCCAAACGTATCCCACTAGTAGCACATAGCTGTAAGAATTCCTTTTTATCATACTCACCACCATTATCTGACCTTAAGCATTTAAGCTTTAGACCTGTTTCAGTTTCAACCAAAGCTCTCCATGTCTGAAACACATCAAACACGTCAGATTTATGTTTCATGAAATAAATCCATACCTTTCTCGAATGGTCATCGATGAAGGTAACGAAGTACTGAGCACCACCATAAGAAGTGACATCTACTGGACCCCAAACATCTATATGAACCAGATCCAGTTTTTTTTTCCTCAAGCTTTTGCCTCCTCTGTTGAAACTGACTCGCATTTGCTTTCCAAGAACACAATCTTCACAAAAGCTCATCTCAACTGATTTTACTTTTGGTAAATGACCATCTTTATGCAAGAATCTTCATATTCTTCTCACTGATGTGTCCCAGTCTTCTATGCCATAAGCCGACGTCTTCCCCACCACTAGCCACTGCTAGAGTAGGTCCTTCTGAAGCCCGGTAGAGAGTNTAAATAAGTTTTATTCATTATTTTTACTTACACTTCTATTACACTAAGCACGCCTTGATTTTCGGACTCGGCGAATCGGGTCAGATTTAGAGTACCGAGAATCGGGATGTGACAGGTACCGTTGAGTTCCGACTTGAGGAGACGGTGGACACCGATGAAATGGACCTAAAATAATGGTTAATTGTTTAAAAAGAAAAATATCTTTTTGATGCGTTAATATGGTGATTTTTGCATGTTTCAAATCTAGTATTTTTGGATAGTTTGCACCTATTGAGTTTTACTCACCCTTAAATTCCCCCCACAGGTTACGTTGAGGGTGAAGGATTCAAAGATGTACAGATTAAGAAGCAAATAGCTTGTATTATTAAATTTGTATAAATATAGCTGATGAATTAAACTACTATTTTATCACTTGGAATAAGGGTTATTTGTATTAATTCTTATTGTTTTGTCATTCATATAAACTTAAATATTAAGTTTTAAATTGTGTAATTTATGTATTAATTTACATTTAATTTTCGTCAAGAATAATTGAATTAATTAGGTTTTATACGAAATTGTATAATTCCCGTAATTCAAACTGTCAGATTTACAAAACGGTGTTTATGGACATGTTCTGATCAAAATTGAGCCGAGTCTATTTCTGATAAAATTATAGATCTCGAATTTTTCTTTTCAAAAAGGTATTATACCATGTATTTCTAATTTCGGGTTATAGAGTAATTTCTCTTCAAAATTACTGATTTTTCAAAAATTGTTAAAAAGTTGAAATTATATTTTTTGAGTTTTTACACGTCCGTATCAGTACTTAGGATGCATATTTGGCCCCTTTATATTCAGAATTGACCTCGGGCTATTTCTAATGAAATTGTAGATTTGTGAATCTAGTTTTTATAATGGGTTTATTTGATTTACGGTTAAGTAGATACGCCTATTTTACTCGACCGTATGCAGTTGACACAAAAATTATTTTTAGACATTACATTTTTATTTTCTTTGACTTGGATTGATTTTGACAAGTCACTGGGCATTGACCTAAATATTGGTTAACTTGAATTGACTTTGATTTAGCTAGAGACTTAAGTTGACCTTTACATTGACTTGGTCCTGACTTTAAGGTAACCAATGTTGACTAAAGTAGAACATTAATTAAATATTTTTAAATTCATTGTCTTTCAAAACTAAAGTAAATGAGTTTTATTTATTATTTTTACTTACACATCTATTTCATTAATCACGCCTTGGTTTTCGGACTCGGCGAATCGGGTCGGATTTAAAGTACCAAAAATCGGGGTATGAATTAATTAATTATTTTTTAAAATATTAATAATAATATTTTAGTATAAAAATGTGGGCTGCTGCTACAGTAGCCGACATATACTGTAGCAGCCCACTAAATGGAATAAAAAAATATTTTGTATATTAAAAAATTAAATATTAAAATAATAATAATAATAATTATAAAATCTCAAAATTTTTTTTATATAGACCCTACTTATTTCCTTCTTTAAAACACGAAATTTCTCTCCCTTCCTCTCATTTTTAATATATCAAACTTCATTTCCTTAACTGTCTAAATATCTCTTTATTTTCTATATATTGTTTTTTAGAAGATATTTTCTATATATTGTTGATATTACAAAAATTAACAAGGTTATGGAAATTCAATAATCTACAAACAAAATATATAGAAAATAAAGAGATATTTAGACAGATCTAGTTTTATGTTTTTGTTATGAAATTGCATATGAAATTTATTTATCTTCAATGGTTACATTTATTTATTTAATGTAAGGGTTGAATTTTTAGTCATAAGAAAAATGAATTAAAGGAAGTTTAATAATAACTTGTTATCTAAATTAAAAACAAATCTAGATGGTATCGGTAATGGGAGACCCCCATAACACCTGCAGGTACCGTTGAGTTCCGACTTGAGGAGACGGTGGAATTGCATATGAAATTTATTTATCTTCAATTGTTACATTTATTTATTTAATGCAAGGGTTGAATTTTTAGTCATAAGAAAAATGAATTAAAGGAAGTTTAATAATAACTTGTTATCTAGTTTTTGATGCATTAGTTTGGTAATTTTTGCATGTTTCAAATCTAATATTTTTGGATAGTTTACATCTACTGAGTTTCACTCACCCCTAAATTCCTCCCATAGGTTACGTTGAGGGTGAAGGATTCAAAGATATACAGATTAAGAAGCAGATAGCTTATATTATCAAATTTGTATAAATATAGCTGATGAATTAAACTACTATTCTATCACTTGGGATAAAGGTTATTTGTATTAATTCTTATTGTTTTGACATTCATATAAACTTAGATGTTAAGTTTTAAATTGTATAATTTATGTATTAATTTATATTTAATTTTCGTCAAGAATGATTGAATTAATTAAGTTTTATACGAAATTGTATAATTCCCGTAATTCATACTATCAGATTTACAAAACGGTGTTTATGGACATATTCCGGTCAAAATTGAGCCGAGTCTATTTCTGATAAAATTATAGATCTCGAATTTTTCTTTTCAAAAAGGTATTATACCATGTATTTCTAACTTCGGATTAGAGAGTAATTTCTCTTAAAAGTTACTGATTTTTCAAAAATTGTTAAAAAGTAGAAATTATATTTTCTGAGTTTTTACACGTCCGTATCAGTACTTAGGATGCATATTTGGGCCTTTTATATTTAGAATTGGTCTCAGACTATTTCTGATGAAATTGTAGATCTGTGAATCTAGTTTTTATAATAGGTTTATTTATAAAATTTGGATTTACGGTTAAGTAGATACGCCTATTTTACTCGACCATATGCAGTTGACACAAAAATTATTTTTAAACATTACATTTTTATTTTTCTTTGACTTGGATTGATTTTGACAAGTCAATGGGCATTGACTTAAATATTGGTTGACTTGAATTGACTTTGACTTAGCTAGAGGCTTAAGTTGACCTTTACATTTTCTTGGTTAACTTGAATCTGACTTTAAGGTAACCAATATTGACTAAAGTAGACCATTAATAAAATATTTTTAAATTCATTGTCTTTCAAAAGTAAAGAAAATGAGTTTTGTTTATTATTTTTACTTACATATCTATTACACTAATCACGCCTTGGTTTTTGGACTCGACGAATCGGGTCGAATTTAGAGTACCGAAAATCTGGGTGTGACAAAACTCCACCAACGAAACCATCATAACCATGACATATATATGTGAGTTATTATATATAATGTGAATCAGTGGACTCTCTGGTTGAAATTTTAGTTGGTTGTATTTGTGTACTTTTCTGCCTGCAAAAAATGGGAGAAAGAAGTTTACGATCTCGTGGTGCCAAGAGCGTGCTGCTCTTCTTCTTCTTCTTCTTCTTCTTCTTC
>MVGT01001458.1:183102-207528 GCA_002174775.1 Macleaya cordata
TCTACTTAGAGTTTTCTCTCGATTGCGGAATGCAGGATCTTGGAAGTATATGAATGAATAAATAAATAACACTCACAAAGCAAATAAAGAAGAAATAAATAACTCACATGACACGCAAGATTTATAGAGGTTCGGAGCTAGTCCTACGTCCTCTTTGAGCCATATCAAGCCAATCCACTATAAACAAGGAAATACAAGTGTACAAGAAGTTTACACTCACAACCTCTCTTCTTACAAGAGACTACACTCTAGAGACTATCTCAAGAGAGATTACACTCTCTCTATCTCTTTTCTCTCTCTCTTTCCCTCTCTTAGCTTATAGCTTAACTTATACAAGACTTCATGCAAATTTAATGAAGAGGAACTACTCCTTTATATAGGCATGCAAAGGGATCAGCTCCACCAACTATGGTTGGTGGCTGCCCCTTTTGTTGTCAAAGGAGTATAGAGATGGCTGCTCCTCCTTTGCTGACTAAAGGAATAGAAGCTATGGGTGGAGGTTTATTAGCCTCCACCACTTGACAGATCTGTCATGATTGTTGGAATCTTTCAATCTTGAGTATACCTACAAAGATTTGTTTGAGTGGTTGATATTTCGCAAGTCCATTCTTACACAGTTACACAAGACAATCTTGCAAGGTGAGGCATGATAATTGTCCAGATGCTATATGTGTAAATCGGATTTTGAATCCATTAACCATCTTCTTCTACATTGCAAAGTGAGACAGAGGATTTGGATGCATTTTATGGCAGAATTCAACTCTCAATGGGTTCTTGGGGAAAACATCCAGGAGGTCACTCTTTGTACAACGAAAGAGCAAGTGTTTTTCTCCGGCTGGCAATCTACTGCAGAGTATGCTTCTTTTTGCCATTTGCTGGAATTTGTGAATCAAGCAAAATAACCATACCTAGGCATCCTTAAGATACTGGGGCCCTATGAATCAATTGTTGAGAGGATATAGCTTCGAGGACGGGGAGATATTGTGAGATCTTCATATTTTGTATATTTTTAACTTGGACCACTCGGCCATTTTCTGTCGATTTACAGTTTGGCAAATATTTATCGAAATCATTCAAATCAATACTCTAAAATAGCATCGAGCATCCAAAAAATGGCCGTATCTAAGATCATATATATCAATAATCATGTTTTCAATGTAATTCTGAATGTGGTAAAAAGTGGATGCTAGGTAACAAAAATAGACATTTTATTCCAAAAATATTTCCAATGCTAATCTGAAGAAAATCTTGGAATAGACATTGTGAAGCCCAATGTCTATTTCTAAACGATTGACTTGATAATGTCTATTTCTTCTATACGTGGCGATTGCATTGAAAATGCTCTAAAGCTAAGGATTTTTAAGTATATGGTATAATCTGTGATTTCATATTTAAGTCTCTATAATCTAATTTTTAAATATATATGGTAATCTATGATTAATCTATATTTATATGGAAACATATAAAATCTTTAATTTTGTGTATATTTTAATGTCTTTACAAAAATAAAAAAATAGAAAATAACTTCATTGCTTTGCATAGGACATAAAAACTAGTGGATGACTTATGTCTGAAAATCCAAATTTCAGAATTAAATCCAATTTCACTAATTAGCGGTTCGGCTCTTATACATCTAATTAGAGGCACAATTAAGGTTATAAAACTTGTTATGTTTTTCCCACTATTTAGAAGTCATGTTTTTGTTTTAAAATATCTTATTTGACATCATTTACTCTTTTACCCCAGATATAAATTATTTTAGAATAAAGCAATAAAACACATATAAAAATTTATTCCATAAGAAATTAAATGAAATGTCACTTTCCATTGTTTATTCATTTTGCCCCTCTAATTAGAGTTAAAAACAAGCAATACAAAATAAGGGTCCACATCAAATTAGAGGGATAAATAAATACCCCGCTAGTGAAAAAAACAAAATCGAGGTACCTCTCTCTAATGTTTAGAAAACAATAGGGACGCAAGTCAAATTTACTTTATGAAACCCTTGATTTCCTCATTTCTTCTTCCTCAACTCACCCTTCATAATGCGGAACTCGTCTTGTCCTCTTCACCACCTTCATTGTAGACCGAAACAAGTCCGAGGGGTTCGAGTTAACCGACTCAGGTTCACCAGGTACTAACACTGTAAAACCCTTTACTCCAATCTTGTTTTCACAACATGGGTTCATATATATTTTGATGTTCAATGTGTAAAACCAGATCAAAAAAGAGTTTGTGATACAGACAGAATAATGTGTGTAAGTTTGTTTTAATTTGCGAAAAAAAAAGAAGGGCTCTTTGATTTGCAAAAAGTCTTCTTTTTGTAGTCAGTCGTGGGGTTTTTTTTTTTTTTATTGTTTCGTTTTCTTTTCATCTTCTGGTTGTTGGTTCCGAGAGTCTACTTTCTTCTTATTCTTGTATTCTTGGCTGCTTCTTCTACTGAAAAATTGACAACAAAATGAAATGTTTGTATATGTGATTTTTTTTTTAATGTTCTTCTCCTTCTTCAATGAGACATTGATACACAATTAAACACACATGCCACCAAGAGAAAACAGAAAAGAAAAAAAAGAAATGAGCACTGTTTGGTTGCCATTAGACTAAAATCTGTTGGATTTGTGTTTCCATGAGCAAACCAAATTGTAAGCCCTTTTAATGTGCTGAGTTTTTTTAAAAAGTAGTTATTATTATTATTATTGTTATTTGCAAAACCCCAAAAATTCTGGTTAACTATTTCTTGGATTTTAAACTTCTACACATTAGAAATTTCTTTTTGTGCTCAAATTGATTCTTTTGTTTGTTTGTTTGTTTGTTTGTTTTATATGTTTATAAACAAATCTAGGTTTTCTTTTTTAAGAAAATCTGGTATTGGGTTAGTTTAATGGAAATTTGGGTCTGAAATATTGTGGATTTAGATCTCATTTGTTTTTCTCGGTTCCATTTCGTTTGATTTCAAGCACTGAAAATCTGCTTTTCAATAATCTGCATTTTTCTTCTTTTTTTTTTCTTTTTTCTTCTGAGAAATTGATTTATTTTTTTCTTCTTTGTTTTGAGAAAAAGCAGAACAAATCTAGGTATATAATCAAAGTGAAGAAATAGAAGAAAAAACCCTAATGTGGTATTGAACGATTGTACTTGGTTGAGATATATAAGACAAAAGGGGAGATTAACAGATATATTTTTGGATGGATAACCTTATCCCAGCCGAGATCACCTTGGACATATTTTCTCGCTTACCTGCTGAGTCAGTCTTACAGTGCAGACAAGTATGCAAAACATGGCGAACTTATCTCCTCCATCATCCTTCCTTTGCTCATATGCACCTACATCGATCGCAAAAACTTGAAAAGGTGGGCCTCCTTTACTTCAATGGGTATGAAGATTATGAGAAACAACTTTACTATGGAGAGTATGATGAGAATGATGAGCAGTCTCTGAAGACACTTAGATGGATTAAACACCCTCTTGTTAACATGCTTCACGACATGGTTGCTTCATGCAACGGTTTGGTTTGTTTCTCTGTACATAACAACGGTATCGAGGATCCTGTCTACATTTGTAATCCTGTCACCAGAGAGTACGTGATTCTTCCAAGACTTGGCACCGATGTTAGTAAGGGAAAATATTTCAAAGGTTGTATAGTGTCCTCATTCGGTTACCTTCCTCGCACTAATGAGTACAAGGTTGTTAGAATCTACTACCGTCGTGACCGCAACCAACCCCAATCATGTGCATGTGTCGGATTTGTCCAGGTATACACTCTTGGTGGTGGCAGTGGGTGGAGAAATAAAGGAGAAATCATGTACTCTCCATTGCTGGGACGTGATTATATTGTATCATCTCGGGGTATCCTTGCAAATGGAGCTCTTCATTGGCTGGATGTTGATACTGAAATGAAGATTGTGGTATTCGATTTGGCAGATGAGGAGTTTAGCTTGCTCCCATCAGTACCTTGTTTAGTTCCTGGTGAGGATAACTATTTTCAGCTCCAGGTGTTGGGAGGGTTTCTGTGTGTTGTTCATTTAAAGACAGGTGAATGTGTAGATATATGGTTGTTAAAGCAGAATAAGTGTAGTAGTACTCCTACTTATGACATGAAAGAGCAAGAGGGCCAGTCTTGGAGTTGGAGTAGGGACTTCAGTATATCATGGGAAGGATTATACAAGCAGGAACGGGGTGAGTATAAGCCATTTCCCTTTACAAAGAGCAATGAAGTTCTATTGTGGTACAATGGAATAATACTCTCTCGTTATGATCCGAATACTGCAACTTTAATAGAGGTTGATACAGATTCACTAATGTTTCAAGCAATACCTCATGTGAATAGCTTTGTTTCATTGGAAGCTCTTGGAGAAGAAGATGTTAGGATAATTGAATCAGCTGATCATGAAGGAATACCAGAACTAAAAGAGTTGCTACCTAACTTCAACTCAACAGTTTAAAGCCACTGCCGCTTATTCTATGTCGCTCGTCAGCTTCTCAATTAACTTGATGAAAATGGGGGAGCACCTAAAATACTACTATGGCTATGTTGTTCTTTCAAATACTACTGCTTTGGGATGTAGGGGTGCTTTTTGCCTTCAAAAATGGGAAGAGTAAGCTTAGGAACATGTGCAGGTAGTTTGCTGCCAAGAGAAAGACCTTGCTTGTGCTTTGGGTGCTTTGCTTTCTGCTAGAACTAGAATTGATTGTGAACAACATAAGAATACAACACATTTATCTTCTCGAAAACTAGCTCTTGTTTTCAAAGAAGTTACTTGAGAGCCTCAAGTCCTTGTTGTCAGTTACCTGTTTAATTTTAGTTTAATACATATTATGAGTTTGGTAAATCTATTATACTAGACAAATGCAAAGATTTTTGGGTTAAGCTGTTGCTGGTTTCCAGTAGATTCGCTACATTTGAATGTAGGATGTACATCTAATGAAACGTTATGCAATTTTTTCTTGCTCTCTATGGGAATGTTGATTAGCTTTTGTTGAATTCTACAGGAGGTGGAAGTAGAGTTAGAAAAATGATTTGGGAAAAAATGAGAAAATTAGTAACGGCTGCTAACTGTGCTAGTCTATAAAAAATATTGCAACGGATAAGAACTGTTACTATAATTTTCCGACTAACAACGAAGTGAAATGGCTACACACCGTTGCAAATCTAACCACAGAAATCAAGACAGCGATGGTTGTAAACCATTACTGAATGCAACGACTAACAACGGTTCAAGCAGTGATGACGAACCGTCGCTAAATATTTACAAAGACACTTGTAGACGTATCGGCTTTAACTGTTGCTATTTGGCATAATTGGTGTAGCAGTCTAGTTTTTTTAAATAGTAGTGGATTTGTTACACAGCAAAGCCCATAAAAACCCATTACATTTCTATCTATCCATCTTAGAAGAACTCAATTACTTACCCATATGTCTGCAGAGCTGTATCAGTAAACCTTGGATAGAGAAGAGCAAGTCAAATTTGCATCTGTAGGTCTATATAATTTATTCCAATCCTATTTCACTAAATTTATGTAGGATTACTACAATTTAATGTAACGATTGTACCTATGTAACCAAAACCAAACACATTCAATAAATTTTGGATTGTGAATTTCTGCAAAAGTTCACTAGATACCAAGCACAACCTTAAGGTATTTTTTTTTATCTGAGCCTTAAGGTTGAACTTGGGACCTATCCTCTTTTATATTATATGTGGACTCGGCCCGAATTCCCTAGATAAAACAGGCCAAATTACTAGTCCTCTCAAGATTGTAGATTAACCTGACATAAATTCATTTGGTTTGCTCGCCTTCTAATGCAACAATCACATTCTTGCCTTATGCTATTTTGAATTGCTAAACCTTAAGTAACCAGAGCGTGAAATAAAAACAAAATGATAGTGAGAGCACTAGGGTGTTGGGGCGTGGTTCAAAACATGAGCACAAGGGGCACTAAAGCGTGGTTCAGAATTGGAGCACAAGGTTCTAGAGCAAGAGCATCATCACCACATTACTATGTTTCTGGCATTACTAGTTCAGAATTGGAGCACAAGGAGAACCTAATCCCATTTGAGCAGCTTACAAGAGTACAAGAGAACCTATTTTAGTATCCATGATTTATGTATTTAGTAGTAAATCTGTTGCACATAAAACCTATTATATATCTATCTATCTATCCAACTTAGAAGAATTCAATTACTTTCTTACGATTTGTGCAATGTTAAGCCATTAATGTACTTATTTAAACTAACTACAGTTACTTTGTTTTCTTATTAGCTATAAACAAAACCAATTGCTTAAGCTTTAATGAAATTGAAGTGGGGGATTAGTAAGCAGAGAGCAAATGTGGGTATAGCTTAAGGTTTATATGGTTTTCTTCTCCACATTTAGGGTTTGAACGGCCAAGTTGAATGCGAAGATGCTTATGCAACGTTTTACTGTGATATGGGTTTGTGGTTAATACTGATAAATTATAAATATAGTTGTATTAATTCATGAATGCACACTAGACCCAACGAACTAAATCTTTGAAATTGAAGCTACACCTTTTCTGGTTACTACTCTTTTCTCATTTATATCTATACTTTTATATGAAGGGTAGTGGGGTTCAAGAAGGTTATTTAGTTTGATATTTTTCATTAACTAACATAACATTATAAAGACACTTTTGGTTACACAATCTGAATTTTTTTTTGCTTTGTAGAAAAACTAATCATTGAACATGTCATCCTGAGCACTCTCCATTCTCTGTTGAGTCTTGGATCGGGGTGATTTTTGGAGAAGACGATCATTGTGATGAGGAGAACATCTTCATGGAAAATCAGCCCTGGTCCAATAACCAATGCCTTCCTCCCGTTTCATTTCTTGCACATTAATATGTTTATGTCACATGTGGAGGCTAATTGGTGCCAAAATGTACAACCCATAAAAATCTTGAAGTATTTCTTGATTTTTATCTCATTTTGTTTAAATTTTATATATTTTAGATATAACAGAAACTACAATAATCCATTTTTTCTCCTACACTCAATAGAGCTTAGCTTAACATTGTTCCTCTGTGATCAGCTAACAAGAGATCCTATTTTAGTCCCTGATTTCTTTGTTAAGTAGTAACTGTTAACACAACAAACCACATAAAACCTATTACATTTCTATCCATCCATCCATCTTCGAAGAATTTAATTACTAAACTTACCATTTATGGACAGAGATTTAAGTGGCCACGTGTTAGACGAAAGATGAGTAGGAGAAGAGACGAAGATGCGGCACAAAGTGGGAACAGGAAGAGAAATAGGTGTAAGGCATGTGGAGGTATGGGCCACAACCGCAGAACTTGCAAGCTGGGAGGGAGAACCCAACAGTTCTTAAGCTGGAAGAGAAGGTGTCGAACACAGAAGGGTTGGAACTCAAGGAGACTTATCACAAACAAATGATAGAAGAGGTGCAACAGGTCATTCAACTCAGGCTTCAACTTCATCTGGTACACCATCAAATCTGTCACTCATGGAATAAAACCTTGAATGTAGAGGAGAGTATCAATTTTGGGATGATGGGTGTTCGACTCTTTAACGATACCCTCCTTTTTTTGAATGTAAATATGTGTAGAAATGAAGTCTGAACAAAAGCCCTGCAGATTTTCTTGTTAAGTTGCTGGAAGGTTTAACAAACTCCATGGATGAATATATTCTATTTACTGATCCTCCATTACTCTTGCTTGACCTTTCTTT
Source organism: Macleaya cordata (assembly GCA_002174775.1). Lineage (NCBI taxonomy): Eukaryota > Viridiplantae > Streptophyta > Magnoliopsida > Ranunculales > Papaveraceae > Macleaya > Macleaya cordata. Next base: position 190,815 of record MVGT01001458.1, read on the forward strand.
GTATATTACTCTCAGGTAGTATTTGGGTCTTGGGGCCCCAGCCTCTTTTGTTAGGCTAATATGGATCATCCTCATAGAAGTTCACATTGTTCACTCTCCTTACATGAGAGTAAGGGAGCACTGACACTTTATTTGGGGCAGCGTGTTCATATCCAACACATGGGGCATTTGTGTCCCAGGTGATATTGACACTTCCAAGATACTTAGTGGACACCTTTCAAGCACGTTTAGCTTAATCTTAGACTCTCTACGCTAATGCTATCTATTTGTTATATGTTCTTTATGTTATTGTTGTTTTTAATATTCTCTCTACAATATAATTGATATTATTTTGGGTTGCTCCAAAATGTTTTACCCAATATCCTTGTATAAAATGTGATAAATTTTACTTTTATGAAGTGATAATGTTTTTACATCCTTATTTTAATACATGTATTTTAATTTTGAACTTGACGTGAATTTATTTGTGTCCTGTGTCTTTGTCCGTGCTTCCAGCATTGTGAGTGAATGATACGGAGATTCTTGCCGTATGGTGTGCTGAATTGTTAATTGGTGTATGTGTTTGCCAAATTGCAACTGGTATATGAATTGTTTTTTTTTTTTTCTTCTTTTTGATAGAAAGCCAAGAGTTTTATTTAGATATAACTTACGGAAGCGGTTACAGAATTAGCATCTTCATACAAAAGGTGGGATATTATATCCGGAGGGTGATCATACCACGATCTATTGCAACCATTCATTCTAACATACTTACAAAGTTTAGAAAGTTTATCTGCTGGACTATTACAGAGTCTATTTATCTGGCTACATGACCATAGGGTGGAGTTACTGAGAAGATATTCACAATCCTTCAAGATGGTATATGAATTGTTAATTGTCGAATCAATTACTCTTGAAGTCCACGACAGGTCTTTACCTGTTACACCCAACTTAATTATTCTTACACTTTTGCTTATTCAGTACTTATACAAGGGCTAGGTTTTTGTCAGAACAATTTTTCTTTATCATATAAGATCATTTACTTAATCGATTTCCCAGTTGAGCAGATTATCCTCACAATTTGTTAATTTATAGTCTGTTTGGACAAAGAATTTTAGGGAGGAATTTTGTGGGGACTAAGGATTTTGAAGAAAGATATAACATAATTTTTCCACCAAATCTCTAGTCCCTACAAAATCCCTCCCCCAAATTCCTTGTCCAAAAAGACTATTAGTTGGTTGATACCCTTTCTCTAGGTGAAGCCTATTATGATATTGAATTTCGGAGTTTTAATATTATCGTGGATTTGTCCCATGTACTTATCATTCAAGGATTTTGTACACAATAGTGTTTGCATTTTTTTCATCATCGATGGTTAATTTTTGGTGCATGCAAATTCACGGTTTTTCATTGTTCTTTGATGGCTGAGTTCTCCACATGTTTCATGATGCCTTCTTTATGGCTAAGGTGAGTTCTCTACGTTGTTTATGACACCTCTTTAGTTGTTGCTGGTGAGTTCTGTGCATTATTTGTGGCGCCTTCTTTGATTTGGTCGGCAACTGTGTTCTTTCTCTCTTATTCCTTTGCTTATACTTGAATTTGAGCAATAGCTCATCATAAAAATTAAAAAAATAAAAGTCTCATAATTTCAAATTTTAATCTCACCATAATTTTCTTGAACATATTTTAGATGTTCAAAAGTTTTAAAATGAAGGCTCTGCTTGGTATGCAGAGAAAATTCGCATCTGCAGGTATTTCCGGTCAAATTGATAAATCAGCTATTTAGTATGGTATTCCTCTGCTAGTTAGGATACCTATGGTCTTGTTTGTCCATGCAAACTACCACTAACACAGCTGTGATAATTTACATTTTGCAAATTTTTCCTGCATACCAATTAGGGCTGAAGTGATTTTATAAGAGAGAATATACTGGATGAAGAGATTATCCTCACCTTTGGATCATCTCAACACTCTAATTAAAAGGGTGTAAATAGAGTGTAAGAATAACTTGTAAGTATGTAACCACTCGCAAGTCGCAATACTCAACACACAACTAGTATCTTTTTTATGATTAATAAATTCTCCCTCGCTCCCCAGTGGTTCCCAAAAAAAACACACACACAACTAGTAGTATTATAACTACTGCAATTTAACCATCAGGAAGATGGCCAAGTGGTAAGAGACTCACCTCACAAAATGGAGGTTGAGGGTTCAATTCTTCCTGGTGGCCACTCCCATAATAAGATTTTAACCAGGTTGTAGGTAGATAGGGAGGTCTAGCCTACATCCTAGGGACTAGTCGGGTGCTTTAAGAGGCCTGTATTGTTGGGTTTATGCCCTAAAATAATTAAAACGACATTTTATGTGTTAATAAATAGTTTATTAATTTGGCATTGCATGATAATAATAATGAGTTTACGTAGATGAACTAGTTGCATGCAAGTGTTGCATGTGGGAGATATAGTTCATTAGTACATTGTTCGTAGTTTATTAGATCACGGTTCTGTTGACAATAAACTATAATGCATTGGTTAATCGTGTGATATATCTCCGTCACCGGAGTGTTGACTCCTAAGTCCAATGCATTGATGTAACAAGTTTACATCGAACTGGTCAGCATGGAATTCTGTTATTTCATGTCACTAAATAACTGAAGTTCCATGGAGACCATTGTTGCATTAAACCTTAATTCTGAGAATTAATATATACCTTGCGTGTATATTATGTCCATTTTATTTTGTCAATCAGTGAGGTCAGAAACGTAAACGTGATCAAAAATTCTGGACAAGATGGATGGACATAATTGCAGAGTGAGAATATTTTAGTTCAATATGAAATCCACATTCAGTTTGATATTCCCTTGTTCATCTGTGTGAATTATTATTCTAGACTGGCCAGTGATCTCTTCTGAGATTATTAGAATAATAATTAGTCTGCACAGAATGAGGCACAAGGATTAATAAATAATAATTCTTAAGGATGTGACTGGTAGTAAAATACTAACCTAAGGATTATTATGAATATCGGTTTACAGTGGAGGGTTTGAATGCAGGTACAATGGAGGAAGGGTTTATTTGTAAATACTACAACTATCAGAGTATTCAGTCACAAAAGTGTGGAAGACTAATTTGTGATTATTTTATTTAGTATTTAATTATGTGAGACATAAGGACTAAATATTAAATAAAATATTAGCTGAAAGTTGTGGGACCCCAAAACCTAATTAGACTAGGATTCTAGAAAGAGTAGGAGACCTCCCTATATATACTGATAGGGAGGGGCGGCACACACAAGAGATCACCCCTTTGTGTGCCGCCACTTTCTCTCTCCTCTCCTTCTCTTTCTTCTCCTAGTTCTAATTAATAACTGGTGGAGAAAACCCTAGCCTCCATTCTAGTTCTAGGTTTTCTAATCTTTAGGTTGCAAGAAGAAGAAGAAAGCTTGGTGATCTACATTAGGAGGATTGGAGCAACTAATTGGAGCCTTCTAATTCAAGTTTGTTGGATTAAGCGTTGAAGGTAAGCAACTAAAGACACAAAATAGTGGTGTAATGCTTAACGCAACCGTTTTGAGCTTTGCGAGCACTAAAGACAAATGTCCAGTGTATGGGAAGATGAGTGGTATGCTAATCGTCCACATAGTGTGATAGAGAGTCAATGGCACAATATGGTTGATTATTAGCGATCTGATGATTACAAGGTATCTATGTTTTAAAGCTGTATTTGTATACGTAAGTTATAGTATAAGTTTGCAGTTGCTAATTATTGAATTTTTTTTTGTAGAAATTGAGTGAGACAAACACAGCAAACAAGAAGCAGCAAAAAGTAACCCACAATGCCGGTTCGAAATCATATTTGAATCATGGTGCAGAGGTAAAACCAAGGGTTCACTTCACACCTTACTAAACTAATTAGTCATTTATGTAAAATAACGAACAATCTTCTACAGATACGGAAAGAAACCAAAAAACCAGTATCGCGGGTGGACATCTATAAGAAGACACATCGCCGTTCGAATCCCCTAGCAGAGAAAATAATAGTATGTTTTAGTGGTTTATCTTTAACTTAGTTTGGCTTGTTATATTGTTCTAACCTCGAATATATGTGCGTAATTGCAAAATCAAATGGAAGAGCTAGAAAAGAAGGCGGTTGAAGATGGCATGTCTTCTCAAGAAGATGGTTTGCAATTGGATGGCGATATCTACTCCCAAGTCATGGGACCAGATAAATCGTGGAAGCCCCGTGGTGTTGGCATAGGATTGAAAGCTAGCACATTTAAAGGAGGATCTTCGCGTAATGCCAACCAAGAGGAGATTCAGATGTTGAAGGAAGAGGTTTCCTTGCTACGTCAGGAACGAGAGGTTATGCTAAGGGATCGTGAGAGGGATCATGAGAATTTGAGGAAGGAATTGCAAATGGAAATGCAAAAGAATCGAGAAGAGATGCAATGAAATATGCAAGTAATGTTTAGTTTACTTGTGCAGAATACCGCCAGTCAAGTATGTATATTTCAACTAAGTTTGGTTAACTTCAAGTTATACTTTTTGATATCTTAATTACTTAATTAACTAAGTTTTTCTGTTGTATGTGTAGAATAATTCGCCAACGCCCTCGGATCAGAACTAGGCTTATATGGGATATATAATTGGTAAGATCATATATTCTTTCACTAAATTCGTATATTCTACAACAGTAGTGTAGATCCAAGAGTGTCAAGTTTGTTTTGATTGCATTCAGTCTTTTTGTTTTTAAGCAGAGTGAGGTTAAAATATATGAGTAACTTAAGTTCTTGTTCCTTACACAATTCTTCTATTGGGTAGCATTAGGTTTAAATATTTGTTTCATTTCCATTTTGGTTGAATTCAATACCTACAGCTTAAAGAAATAATCCTTTTGAACAAGGAATATCTCTGTTGTTATGCGGAACGTTATGTTGAAACAGGAGAAAAATAATGCTTGTAGTTATATTCCAATCCAAGGATGCTTGTTACTTTTGTAAGGTCTTGTATTGGAAGTGGATGTGGATACTCTTTCTTTCAAAATACCAGAAGAATGGTGGAAGTATCCAGCTAACATAGATCATATATATTATGTTCATATTTTCTATTATAGGTAACACAAATATGGTTCTAATGTGTTTTATTCTTTTTTTCTTTCCTTGCATGTGAAGCTCATTTTGGATGGGAACTTGGAAGTTGTGAAGAAAGAAGTTAGCTCGTCGAGATGAACTTGAAAGTAAGACAACTTAATTTTAGATGGGATGACTCGTATGTAGTTTGTTCGATAAAAACTTAGGACTTTTGTACATCAAATTAGATAGTGCACCTTCTTTAATTAGGAATGCTACTTATACTTTGTGGAAAACTTTAGGATTTCATGTTCATACTTTATATTTGGAAGTCTTTTTGGGAATAGGTGTTGAAATCTTGATGGTTTTGAAATTCGAATGAAATATGGTTGTGTATGTATTGAATGGTTTGGTAAATTTGAATAAATGTGGATGTAAATGGATTGATTTGTGTTGATTTACAAAATGAACAAGTCAATGAAAAGGCTTAATGGTTTGGAAATTTGGATGAATGTGGATGTGTATTTATTGAATGGTTTGGTAAATTTGAATGTATGTGAATGGATTGATATAGATTTGTACAATGAACAGGTCATTGAAAAGGCCTATAAGCCTGGAAAAAACGAACCAAGAAAAGTGGATTTGTAAAAAAATTGGATTATTTGTGATGGTTTAAATCCGTCACAAATAGTCTTCTAAAAAATTTTATACAATTGTTTTGCGACGGTGTAGAAAGCGTAGCTAAATCATCAGGATCATTTACTACGGTCATAGAGCGTAACAATAGACCACTAAAAGTGGCATATTTGACCCTCAATTAGCTACGGCTCAAATCGTAGCAAAAAAAAGACTATTTGTTACGACTCGATAATTCGTAGCTACATTTCGTCACAAAAGATATTTGCTACGCCACTTAAAGCTACGCTATAGAAACCGTCACAAACAAGAATTTGCTACGATTTCTTCTCTTTTTGCTACGATTTTGGACCGTCACAAAAAGCCTTAATTTTTGTAGTGCTTCTACAACCCTAATAAAAAGACTAACGTGAAGAAAGTCCTGAAATATCTATATCTTGTCTTGAATAAATATAAAGGGTTTTGATATTTACACCAACCTATTACTTGTTCCACTCAACTTATTCTTCCACACTGATTCCACCTTGTCTATGGCCTGTGACACGAATATTGGTCAGCAAAATTGAAAGGATTCAAACAAGATGGCCTGTGTTATTTGAAGGATGGTTTAAACAAGATGGCCGAGTCAACCTGACTCAGTTGGATTCTGAGAAGACTCAGAGCTACAGGTTGTCTTTGAATTGATCAGAGTTTAACCTGAACTCAATAATCCCAAATCGGGACCAAATTTAACACAACAAAAGTAACAAGATTATGTTTTTTTCCTGTGATCAAAATGAGATCTTTAGTTATAAAAGATGTAGGGCCTGCTTGGTATGTGCTTGGTTGAAGCCTAGACCTCGCAACGGGTTAGGGTCAACCCTAGCCGGTTGGTGGGTTAATGGGTCAAGATTGCTCAACCCTAACCCTGACTCGTTTAATAAACGGGTCAGTTTTTCAAACCCTAACCCTAGGCGAGTTGACCCTAACAGGATGGCGGGTTAACTCTTTAAAAAAATTAAAGACCATTTATTAGTCATTAATTATTATTTAAACTTAAAACTCATTAGATAAATTAAAATTTGTCAAATTTATTAGTTGAAAGATTAAATTTGACAGAAATGTAAAAGGTTTTATGTGATTTGTTGTGCAACAGATTTACAACTTAATAAAGAAATCGTTGGACTAATATAGGATCTCTTGTAAGCTGATCATACTACATTATGGAACAATGTTGAGGTAAGCTCTATAGAGAGTAGGAGAAAAAGGATTATAGTTGTTTCTATTAGGGTAAGTGCCATGGGAAACCCTTAAAGTAGGGGTTTAAGGTATTGAGGGAGAGCAAGTTCCATGGAGAGAAAACACAGGGGAGGCACAATCTGTGCCATATGACACAGATTCTACCAAAAATTAAATACCCTTCAAACCCCTTGCTCCCGGACTGAAATTTGGCCTAGATTGTTTTCATAGTTCGGGAGGAGGCAGAGATTGTGCCACAATCTCTGCCTTCTCCTTCAAACTCCTTGCTCTCACCCCAAATCTAGGACCCGAAGGAGGAGTCTGGTTGTTTAGGGTGCCCATGGTACTTGCCATAACCTCAAAAAAAAAAATTGCTTGTTTAAGGTGTCCATAACACTTGAAAGTTAAATTCAGACAAAAATGAGATAAAAAATTAAGAAATACTTCAAGATCTTAATGGGTTGAATATTTCGGAACCAATTAGCCTCCACATGTGACATAAACATATTAATGTGTTGGAAATGAAAGGACAAGAAGGCAATGGTCCATGGACCAGTTATATCTGTAAAACTTTAAAGAACTGATTTTATATTGAGGGAGGTTATTGCACCCCCTCTTAGAACGCCCCCTTATAACGCCCCCTCCTGTGGGGTCCACATACGATGCATCTAAGGGCTGATTTTTTTATGGGATGTTCTTCTCAATATGTATATCATCATATTAAAAAAGTAGTTCGTTCTATAACTTCTAACCCCTTCAAATTAACCTTTGAAAATTAGTAAATATTTAGTAACTATTTGAGGGGTCAAATAGTTATCAATTTTTGATAAGTAATTTGAAGGGGTTAGAAGTTTTAGAATGAACTAATTTTTTAATATGATGATATACATATTGAGAAGAACATCCCATAAAAAAATCAGCCCTTAGATGCATCGTATGTGGACCCCACAGGAGGGGGCGTTATAAGGGGGCGTTCTAAGAGGGGGTGCAATAACCTCCCTCTTTTATATTTGTTTCAACAAAAAAATGGAGAATGCACGGGAAGAAATGGTCAATGATTAGTTTTTCAACAGAAGCAATTTCTATTTTATTTCTCAAATTCTGCAACCAAAAGTGCCTTTATAATGTTATGTTGTTAATGAAAAAGATCACACCAAATAACCTTCTTGAACCCCACACTACCCTTCATCATTATCATGGTGTTTCGAATTTAGAGCGTAAGAGAAAAAAGAGGATTTCAAATTTTCAATAGCTTCTGTTATATCTAAAATAAATACATAAAAATTAAAGTTTACCTAAAATAATAAGAAAATTTAAGAAATACTTGGGCTATTTCTCTCTTGGCACAATTTTGTGTAAACTCTACAACCAGAGAACGAAGTACTCGACAAGAACGAAGAAGAAGAAGAAGAAGAAGAAGAAGAAGAAGAAGCTATTTCTCTCTTGGCAGCAAACTCTCTGCAGCACAAGATTCATCAAATTCAAGCTTCTTCTTCCCAATTATGCAGCCAAAAAGTGAAACATACAATCCAAAGAAGTACGAACGTTTTGAAAGAATGACTAATCATTTTGGGTGCTCTTTTATCTACATATATAACACAAAAGAGACTGGGGCTTAAGTAATACCAAGGAGTCCAAATACAAAATAGGTCAAGCAAGGAAATATAACAGACTTAGCAAGAAAATCTGCACAAAACTGAACAAGATTTTGTGTAATTCATGTTGGGGTTTGTCGACAAAACAAGAAACATAAACCAAAACCAAAACCAAAATCATACTCACACGCTCAAAGGATGAGCTGGTTGACGATATCTCTTCATGAAGGGAAAAAGAAAAAAGTCGCTTTTTCGAGCTAATATCAAAATACAATATTTTAAGCCAATATATGCATCAAAATGAGGCAGATTTCTAATGAATATGTTTTCCATGAATAGAATATTTTTTTTGAGAAGACTTTCCATGAATTGAATATAACCAAGCATGAATGATCTAAGTATAACCACACAGTGCAAACCCAACAATTAAGTGTTAACTATATACATCTTATGCACTATGACAAGAATAACAGAACAGCAAAAAATTTGAAAATCTTAAATTGATGTACCAGAAGGGGGAATGATTTGGAAATGCACAAGACTAAAAAATCACATGATTTATGAAACAATTAATGCATCAATCTCTTAATTTCTTCTCCTTCCTCTGCTGCAATTTATTATGATCAGCTTTCTGGCTCTATTACTCTTCCAACTGATTCAATTGTCTTTACATCATCTTCTCTTTTAATGAAAGAAAGCTGCTCCTGTGACGAATTACTTCAAAAGATTCCAAATCCAGGTCAATATGATTTAGAAGATTTTCCATAGTTGCAGTTTCTGGGTCATAGCGGGAGAGATACGTACTGTACCACGATAAAATTTCACCGCTCGTTGTAGAAGTGATTGGCTCATATAGAAATACATGTTTAATTGGTAAAGTGAACTCCCTACTCCAACTCCAAGAGTGGTACTCTTAGTCTTTCTTGCAGTAACTATTACAGTTCTTAGTCTTCTTAAATAACCATGTCTATATTCTCATCACGCTTACAATGAACAACACACAACCACCCTTCAAACACGTGAAGTTCATAATCGTCATGAACATCAGGAAGGAAATAAAGTGGTGATGGGAGCAAGTGGAAGTCCTCACCTTCCAAATCGAAGGCCACAATCTTCCCTTCCATGTCCAGCCAATGAAGATCCCCATTTGCAAGAACACACCGATATGATGAGCGTAACAAGTACGAGATTTCTCCTTTGTTTCTCCACATACCTGGAGGTCCTGTTCTATCATTACTACCATTGCCCCTGCTGCCAAGAGTGTATACTTGGACCCGTCCAAAGAGTTGGTCGCGGCAGTAATAGATTCTAACAACCTTGTACCCACCAATGGAAGGATGGTAACCAAAACCGCACATCATTCTAATAACATTGTACTCATTATCATTGTAGATTAATCTAGGAAGATTAACATATTCTCTAGTGATGGGATTACAAATGTAGACAGGATCTTTGATTTCGTATGTGTATCTTACACAGAAACAAATCAAACCATTGCATGAACCAACCACGCTGTGATGCATGCTAAAAGGAGGGTGATTGACTGTTTTAAGCGTCTTATAAGACTCCTCATCATGCTCGCCATACTCTCTATAATAAAGTTGGTTGTCATTTTTCTCTTCATATGGAATTTTAGGTGTCTTGTAAGACTCCTCATCATTCTCATCATACTCACTATAATAAAGTTCGTTGTAATTTTCCTCTTCATATCGAATCAAGAAAATGAAACTCACCTTAACTGCAGCAGCATTAGAGTGGCTGTAATACTTGTGATCATCAAGCTGAAGTAATTGGCGACGTAGGTGCATGTGACCAAAGGAAGGATCACGAAGGAGAGTTAGCCATGTTTTGCACACAAGTCTGCACTCTAAAACTGACTCAACTGATAAGCGAGAAAATATTTCTAATGTGATCTCTGCTGGGAGAAGTTTATCCATTCTAATATTTTTTTTTGAATGAGACTGTCTATTCTAATATATGCGCCAATCGTCCCTTTCTTCTTAGATCTGAAACATCATACAGATATCACGCTTCTTTCGTCTTCTTAGATTATTTCTTATGTATATACACTCTTCATGTACACATATTTGCTCTAATTTTCAGCCAAACAAAGAAGAAACGACATTAATCAGATTTCAATGATTGAAATAAATGAAGCAAACAGGGAAAAAAAAACAAACAAACAAACAAACGAGACCCACAATGATGATATCTCAAACCCAAATTTCTATGATACAAACCCAATCACAGATTTTCTTCAAAAGAAAAAAAAAAGCACCAAAAAAACATTTATTTACTAGGTCAAACAATGTGTAGATGATGAAAACATAAAGAACTCACAGTTAATGATTTGGACTTTGGACGGGGAAAAAATGGGCAAATTAAACAGGTTTTAATCGAAAGTACGCAATCAGAACTTGGTTTTGGAATTTTTTATTTTATTTTTTAAATTGGGCCTCATTGAAGAAAAGGAGAAGAAGATGGTGAAAAAAAAATTCCACATATTACAGAACGACTCATAATCGGAATGATAACAAAAGAAAAGTAAAAAGAATCAACTAAACAATGAAAGAAACTGCAAATCCAAGAATAAATTTTTCTATTTTTTATTTATTTGACAATCAAATAAACTACCACACATTATTCTGCTGTATGAAAGATTCAATTTTTGTTAGGTTTTGTCCATTGAACATCAAAACAAATATGAACCCAAGTTGTGAAAACGAGATTAAAGGGTTTTACAGTGTTAGTACCTGGTGAATCTGAGCCGGCGCTTTCGAACCCCTTTTGGATCTCTTTCGATCGGTAATGAAAGTCGGGAAGAGGCTCAATGAGTTCAATTCTGTGGCGTTGATACAATGTTTCAATTTAAGGAAGGGAGAGACAGAGAGAGGAAGAGGAAATTTGATTTAGAACCTTTATTTACTTGCACGCTGTGTTTTACATTTTAGGACCTATTTACGCCCGGACCGTGCTATTTGAATACCGACTGTGGGGCCCACATAGTTACATTTCTCTGAGCTGAAATTTTATGAGGTTGTTCTCCTCAATATGCAGATCATCCTCACAAAGCATCAGACCATTCTAAAATTTCCAACCCCATCAAAAGTTGATCGGAAGTTAATTAAAAATTAACAGTGAGAAATTAACGATGAGGAAAAGAGTAACTTTTGATATAGATAGAAGTTTTAGAAATTTTATTTTTTGTGAGGATGATGTGCGTGATGAGGAGAACAACCTCACAAAATTTCAGCTCTTCAAGTGTAACCTTGTGGGCCCCATAAACTGGTGTCACCACTTGGGGTTCATATAGCAAAATCTCCTTATATAGAGATGATGAGGAGATTTTCTTTACAAAAATATTACCCGCACCCAACAATCTTCTGCCTTGTTGGTTGTTATGAAGCACAAACCATTCACTTAAAGTATTGTGTTTGGTTGTAGCACCAACACATGTTGGTTACTTCAAATACATGTCTTCATTGTTTTTTTTTTTTCTGTTTTTTTTTTTGCGAGTATGCTTCAATAATACATCGAAACTTGGCACCTAACATGTTTTCAGCCTTTCTTTCTTGTCAAAACCTCTTTATGCGAGCAATTTACTAGAATTTTTTGAAAGAATTTCATCTATAAAATAAAATTTTAATATTAATGTATTTTATTTAATTAAGCATGTTCGTCGTATCTGTGTCCTACTTTTTTAAGATTAGGTGTATCGCTGTTTCCATGTCCAGTATCAGTGTCCGTGCTTCCTAGGTTGGTTGGCATCCCTCTATGATTATAGAGGTCTTGGGTTCAATATTTCTTGGCTATCGCGGTAAGTGTGAGTCATGTATTTTGATACATATAAATATAGCTAGGTACCCATTTGGTGGTTTCTCTCGCCAATAGAAGTAATTTATTTTCGTTTATGGGGGGAAATCACTTTGTATGTATTAATGGCAATTTCTCCATGGTAGTTTCTTTGAAAACATTTCTCACTTATATTAGCGGTGTATTTATGTCATGTCAATATACTCTGAGCAATAAACAGATCCACGAAAAAAATTTACCTGTTAGAATCATCTTCATGTGGGTTTCAACAAACTCCTTCGATGGCTTAAAACTTGCTAACAAATCAACATCTCGGTTAGTCTGAAATAAAATGAACACGAAGGCCTCAAAGCCTTTATGACCATTTGGAAGTACTGGTACATATTGCTAGCAAAGGGCTCATCACTATCAAGTTTAACTACGTACGTGATTACTGAAGTACTACAACGCTTTTTACCTATGGTAAAACGGCTTCTGTGACAGTTTTTTAAATATTGCAAACACCCTTACAGAAATCCATGTCGCAATTACTTTAAATTTTACGTTGTGCTTGACCCTACCATCGCAAAACCCATGGTTTTTCCTTGGCTTATTTGCAATGGTGATGTAGAGGAGTTCATAGAGGCAATTGAGAAATCCAAGCCCAAGCCCAAGTCCAAATCCCCGAAGAAGTCTAAGAAGAAGAAGACAAAAAATAATAGTAGACAGGATTGAAAACTCGGATTCCGATTATGAGTCAAATGTTTGAGAAGCTCAATATCTTTGGAAGGACAATAACTAAATCCAATTAGAATAAAAACCATCTAAATTTTTTACGCTGAGTATTGGAAGATCAACATATATCTCTCGAATGTAGATCATCCTAAAATAATCACATAATTTTGAATGTTTGAATACTATTACAAGTTGATTCAAATGTTGATAACCTTTTTGGATAATATATTTTATTGTTAAAATTTTGACAAATGCTTAAAGAGGTGAGAAGTTTTAGAAAGAAAAAGATGATCTATATGGTGAAGAGATTATCTTTATAAAAAAATTAACCTCGTCAAACTGATATAAACAAAGTGTAAGAATAAGTTGAATATCTTGTCCATAAGAAAAATAAGTGATGATAGCAGAAATGTCGTAAACAAAGGAAAAAATTAAAGATTTTAAAAACAAACAAGCCTTTTGTCTGCAACTTCCTCATGCCTTCAAACCCTAAATCCTAAACGCTTACTATTCCAAAATCTTATGTATTGATCTTCTCCTCCTTGGGCTACTACTGCTTTCTGGCTTTCCTTTCTCAGCGAATGCATCCACTTATAATATATCCACATCTTTTTCTCCGAGAGCTTTCAATGAAACAAAGCTGCTATTGTGCAGAATTATTTGATGAGAAAATTTCAAACTAGCATCGTAACGCAGAAGCTTTTCCAAAGTTCTAGTTGTAGAGTCATAACGATAAATAATCGCATCATATTTGTGCCACAACAGAATCTCACGGCTCTTGGTGAGGGCAAGTGGAGCAAAGAACTTGGAAGGATGTCCTTCACATGCTATACTGAACTCCTTACTCCATTTCCAAGACTGGTACTTATCCTGTTCTTTCACATTATACCTTGTATTATTGTTCTTCGTCTTCTTAAATAACCATATGTCTATACTTTCATCGTTATTATAATGAACAATACACAAACAACTTCCTAACTCTTGGAGATCTAAATAATGCTCACCAATACTAGGACCAAAACAAGGTGGTGATGGAACCATGTAGAACACCTCATCTGCTAAATCAAAGGCCATAATCTTCTTTTCCACGATGTCGAGCCAGTGAAGAGCTGCATTAACAAGGATACCTCGGCATGGAAACATATTTACATTATCGAATAAGTAGGTGATTACTCCTTTATCTCTCCACCCTCTACCATCGCCAAGAGTGTATACCTGGATGTGTCCAACATGGGCGGGGTAGTTGTAATTTATTCGAACAACTTTGTATTCTTTAGTAGAAGGATGGTAACCAAATCCATTCACAATATAGGTATACAAATTTTTTTCGCGAAATCTTGGAAGATCAACATATTCTCTGGTGATGGGATTACAAATGTAGACACAATCATCCCTGCCCCTTTTGGAAGAAATACAAATCAAACCGTTGCAAGAGCTAAGCAGGAGATTACAGGGGTATTGGTTCTTCATTGGAAGATGATTGATCCTTCTTGTAATTTTCTTTGAAGGGTACTGTTTATCATCCCTATTAATCCTATCATAGTAAATTGATTTGACAATAACATTTTGCTCATACCCGACAATCATAAAAAGGAGACACAGATCCACCTCAGCGGCACTAGTACCGTAAATATTAGAATTGTTGTGGTACCTTTGAACTCCATCAAGTTGCCCTAATTGGCGATATAGGTGCATATCAGCAATGTAAGTATCATGCAAAAGGAGATTTCGCCAGGTTTTGCATACTCGTCTGCATTCTAAGACTGATTCTACGGGTAAGCGAAAAAATATGTTCAATGCGATCTCTGCTGGTAGATGTTTGTCCATTGATGATCCAAAACCTATTGATAGAATTGCAATATTTTAGAGGAAAAAAAAAAAGAAAAAAACAAACGCCAAGAAAAACAAAGACGAAAATATAAATATAAGTGTAAACAAATTAACCTAATTATACACCAAGAAGAATATTGAAGAATATAAGGGGATCGAAGAGTACCTAAGCCCTTATTGCATAAGTAATGGAGGAGAAAAAAATCTGACCTAATACACCAAAAAAACTTAAGAAGAATAAAAAGAAGAAGAATGGGAAAGAACTTTTAAGAGGGAACAAAATAGGAGAAGGGACAAAAGGAAAAAATATGTGTTGGTTTTCTATGGCGCAATCGCTTAGGACACATTTGGGTATTATGGACATTTTGTCATGTTCCCGCACTCATTCTTGCTTCCACTCCACGCCTTGGTTACTTAAGTCTATCCAACATTTTTTATTTCAATAATAGGATCCTACACTTTTTTTTGGTTTAGTAGCACCTCCTAAATGAACTCACAGATATTTTATTCAAAGCTCGCCCACTTCACACCCCAAGATTGATGCCATGTAGAAAAATCCCTATTATCATTAATTACTGAGCTTTTCGACAAATTTACCTTTAAACCTATAATAGTTTCTAACTGCAATAAGATTTCTTTCACTGCATGCATTTGATCACGACTAGCATCAATGCAAATGATGGCGTCATCAACAAATTGTAGATACGTGATCTTCCTTCCCTCATTTTTAACTGAGAAATCCCAAATCAAATTCTAGTCCCGTGCTTTCTTCATAAGACAAGAAAAAACTAAAGCAACAATAAGAAATAAGAATGGAGAAAGAGAGGATTAGCTTGTCTAAGCCCTCTCGAATTTTTAAAGACCCCAAAAGAACTGGTAACCCAGAATTGAACCCTTGACATTACGAAACAAACCCAAAATAATTGGAACATTTTAAACCATCACAACATGAACATTTTGATCACCAAAGATTCAAATGATCCAAAAACAAAAGAAACAAAACCTTGTTTGATTTAAAGGATGGTTGATAACGAATAAAAACTTGGTAACAATAGTGTTAGTGTTTTTGTTTAAATTTCCATTCAAAATTCTAGGGAACACGATGGAGTCTTTTTAACTCCATCAAATGTAGGTTGCAGCGTGCGAATTTTTGATTGGTTATTCTTGTTCATTAGTATTTCCTTCTCAAATTTTGGTCTCCAATTGTTATGAAATAGTTGGGAGTCTTCTTGTTCTTCTGTAACCCTTACGTCTATACTCTTATCATCATACTTCCAATGAAAAGCGCACAACCACCCTCCTAACACACAACACACAGGCCAAATCAATGGCCACAATCTCCGATTTCTCATACATCAACGGATGAAGAGCGCCATTTGCATGGATACAACTCTGCAATAAATGTAAGGGTGCTGTTAAAGGGGTTCTCAAAAATGTTAGGGGGGTGGACAAGTTAAATGGGCTTTTAACCCAAAATCACCCTTCTAATATTTTCCTAATTTTTACTAAAGGGGTGGTGGGGGTGTAAATTAAACTATCACCTCCAACCCCTTTTCTCTCTCCAACACGTTTTCTAATTCTCCATTAAACTACTCTTTCTCTCCAACTACTTTCTCTCTCTAAAACTTTTATTCGACCACCAAGGATCGAAGTCCTTATTGGCGGGATACCTTATGAAAGATGAAGAATTTGAAGAAGGAACGCCATTAATGGAGGAAGATGAATTGAAGCAAAGTTCACCATTAATGGAGTCCCAAAAACCTAAATATTCCTTTTCGGATGGTTTGGGTTCCTCAAATCCAATGAAAATCTCTCAATCAAATAGTAATGAGGTAATACAACTAATTCATATGCTTTTTTTT
>MVGT01001456.1:10153-29239 GCA_002174775.1 Macleaya cordata
GAGACAGAAGAAAATAGGAACTCCAAAATCCAAAATTGGGGATACTGGAGAGTAGTCGTCTATGCTGTTCAAGTTATTTGGGGATTCAAGGGTAGAAACTGAAGGGGGAGGGGTGCCCAAAAGTTCTAGGGGTGTGGACTGGACCCTTAGAGAACCCATAAAAAAAAGGAAGTTAAAGGGGCATGGCCCAATCTGCTGGGATTCAGTCTCAGCCATCTTAAAAAAATTTGTTTGCACAACCTTCCAAGTTCCCTTCATCCTCCATTGAACCCGGCAATGCATTTATCAGCAAGTCTACATAGGAGGTGAATACTCGTAATAGACCTTTGAATGTAGTACCATCCAATTGCATGAGAAGCGGCCCCACATCTTCAAAGAAATTCTGCAAACACATTCAAGATGCTTTAGCAGAAAATGCAAAAGCTCAATTACATATTAACTTAGTAGTTATATCTTCATAGTAGTTACAATCTAAATAATATCTACAAAACACATGATCAAAAAAAAAATAATATCTACAAAACAAGTATATCTTACAGCAAAATACCACCTCAAGCAACTTAAGGTATCGAATTTCTTACAAGAACAAAAGAGCAACAATCATTTAGAATAAATTAAACTACAATGAAGAACTCTTTCCATTTTCCAATAGATTACATGTTCAATAGAAAACAAATCAATCACCTGAACCATTGGATTGAGCCTGTGCAACTGCTTGAAGCCTTAGACTGGGAACCAATCATACAACTAAAAGATGTGGCCCATAATTTTGAGTTTTTGACCATTTTACTCATGGTGCAGTGCAGTATTTGCAAGGCCTCCAAGGTTTCTGATGACCAGAAGCTTAATGTAAAAAATAAACCTTATATTTTAAATAGATAACAAGCAACTTGTTACAAAATTACCTTCTGAAACGAAAGTCCAAGCAGCACTCCTTTCCTGAATATTTGCCACAATTTCATCCTCCAAGACAAAAAACAAAAAATTATGAGAAACAAGTACGGGTGAACAACCAAAAAATCACAGGAAATATCGAAAGAGAAAAGGATAACTGCCAAGAATACTTCCAACAAGGTATAAGTTTGTTAATCTAAATGAGAAGATGCCAATTGTTGGAAACAAGGCTGCAGTTCAATTATAATTGTCTTCACAATAGCTTCATGATGGGTGTCGTCACTTATCAGACAAAGGGCAAAGAAAGTACTTATTGGACTCCATGGAAATTCAAGTGCAATTACCAAGGGGAGGAGGATGGGGAGTGGGGAGTGGGGACCTTTGTAGCTGAACGGAATGAGAAATGGAGATATCAAGTTCTAAATCATTACAGGAGTTGAAAATTATATACAGCTTCACAGGAGCTCATGATGGATGTAAGTTGGTCACGTGAAATGATTAAAAGGAAACTCTTGTGCAACCATTAATGGAGATTGACTACTCCATTACATATCTGATAGTGCGCCAGATGCCCTCCATCCCAAACCATTGATGGAGGTCAGCTTGATGAGCTCGATGCTGGTTAATAAGGTGAGTTTCCTATCAGGCCCTTATAACTATGGCAACTATCACAACTTGGCCATCATGTAGAGCAGTCTTCAGATCTTCCCACCAGTCAAGAATAGTTTCCCAAGAGGTTTCTCAGCTACAACCTAACATAACTTGCTTGCGCCTAATTGTAGGAAAGAAGCTCCCAGAAAGCTAAAGTAGACTACAGACCCGACAAAAACCATAAAATCCATGCACGAATGAGCACCACAACATATCCTTGAAGAACAAATAAATAATACCATACATGACTGCAAAGTCCTGGAGTAAGTTCTGACCATCACTAATTTTCAATATGCAAAGTCTCCACGACCAATCTGGTACAGTTCAAAATCTTGCTTTAACTACAAATGAAGTTGTCTCCCCCTTAAAAGTGTTGTAAATGGGGTCTTGCACCTTTTAGATTCTTTGTTAGTTGGTTTTCTGATGACAAACTGATAAAAGATCGAGAAGGATGGTGGGTGGAGCAGGCTTGCCAGGGCTCAGCTAGTCAGATTTTGGCTAAAAAACTGAGAGGTTTGAGAGACAAATTGATAGTTTGGAGCAAATCTAAGTTTGGGAAAACGGGGGAGTTAATGGCAGCAGCTCAAGCTAAGATTCAGCATTTCAACCTTATTGAAGAGACTAGACCTTTGGCAGATCAAGAGTGGTGAAGAGGGTAGAGGCTAAGGCAGAATGGACTAAGCTGCTGGTGATGGAGGATAGAAATGCGAAACAGAAATCATGCAGTAAATGATTCCTGGATGGGGAACTTAATATAGCTTACTTCCATGTCATTGCTAATGCAAGAAGAAGAAATAATGAGATTTCTAAGATCATGGGGGACCATGGAGTTTTGTAAGATGAGGATAGCATTAGGAAGGAGGCTATAATGTTCGACTCCAAGCTCTATGAGGCAAATTTCTCATGGAGGTCTGGGGTGGAGGGATTGGAGCTGCCGATGCTACCTGATTTGGAGAGGAATGCTCTTGAAACACCAATCTCTGAGGAGGAAGTGTTGGGAGCTATTCAAAGCCTGGGGAAAGAAAGGGCTCCAGGTCCAGATGGCTTTCCAATTACTTTCTTCGCGAGGTGCTGGTTCTTTATCCGGTTGGAGTTCATAGATATGGTGAGTGAATTTCAGGAGATGGGCATCATCGATGGGGAACTTGATTCCTAAGCGTGCAGGGGGAGAATCTTTTAATGAATTTTGGCCAACTAGTCTTCTCAGAGGTGTGTATAAAATCTTATCAAAGGTACTTGCTTCAAGATTGAAAACAGTACTTGAGAAGATCATATTACCTTACCAAGGAGCTTTTGCTGCCGGAAGACAAATTCTTGATGGGGTTTTGATTGTGAACAAATGCCTTGACTAGTTGACTCTAGGATTCAGGAAAATAAGGCAGGTATCCTAGCTAAGATCGATAAAGAAAAAGCATGTGATCACGTTGCTTGGGATTCCCTTGATCATATGCTGATGAGATTTGGCTTTGGTCACAAGTGAGGTGGTGGATTCATGTGTGTATTTCTACAGTTTCGTTTAAGCTGATGATTAATGGTGCTGCTATGGGGAAGTTTTTCAGCTCTAGAGGATTATGACAAGGGGATCCCTTGTCGCCACTTCTCTTCATTTTGGTGATGGACGCCTTTATTAGAATTAGGAAGCGGGCTGAGAACTTTGGACTAATTAATGGCTTCTTGGTTAGAAACAAAGGGGAGGGGATTTCACATCTCCAATTCACCGATGGTACGCTGATTTTTATGGATGAGGATTTGAACCAAGTGAGTACGCTAAAGTCATTGCCGAAGTGGTTTGAAGCGGCCTCGGGTTTAAAGATTAATTTCAACAAATCAGCAGTGTTTGGTGTGGGGAATGTGATGAATTTGAACATCTTAGCAGAAACGTTAGGGTGCAAGGTGGACTCCTTACCTTCGACTTATCTCGGTCTTCCTTTGGGGGCTAGTTATCAGTCTAAAGTTAAATGGGACCCGATTATTGAGAGGTTTGACAAAAAGTTGGCTTTCTGGAGGAAGAATTTACTTTCGAAAGGGGGTAAGTTGACTTTGATTCATAGCACTTTAGCTGGCCTGGCCATCTATTTCTTACCTCCAATCCTGGTTGGCATAGCAAAGATCCTAGAGAAGAAAATGAGGGATTTCTTGTGGAATGACAACTCGGAGAAGAAAGGACTTCATTGGGTCTGTTGGGAGACTGTTTGTGTACCTAAGGAGGAAAGGGTGGTTTGGGGGTTAAGAACCTGATAGTGATGAATCAGGCTCTCTTAGCTAAGTGACTTTGGCGATTTGGAGTTGAAAGGGATGCAGTGTGGTGGCGTATTATTTATGAGAAATATGGCGCATTAGGGGTGGGATACTGGAAACTGAATTCTGCCCTAGGGTACTGGAGTGTGGAGAGGAATTTCAAATACAACTTCTCAGTTCCGTAGAAAAATCAGTTTCAAGGTTGGTAACGGGAGATCAATGCATTCTGGGACGATGTGTGGTGTTTAGGGAGACTGTATAAACATGCCTTCCCTAGGATGTTCGCTATCTCTCTTAACAGATCAGGGTGTGTGGCGAGTTTGTGACTCGTGAAGGTGAGAAACAGTCTTGGAATTTATTCCACCGCAGTGTGATCAATGACTAGGAGTTAGAGGAGTTGGGGTTGCTGCAGACAAAAGAGTTTGGCTGGGATTTCAATTCCTTCTCATGGCATGTGGTGTGGTGCAAGGAGACCCCTCCAAAGGTGAACTTCTTCGTCCGGACATTATGATAGTACAGAGAATATGTTGAATATAAAAGGAAAACAGTAATATAAAGTCGTTTACGTCAAGTTGGGAATTCCAGAGATATCGAAATTAGAAATAGCAAGTACCTCAAGCTCAGGTCCTTGGTAAGCAATTTCGTTTTTCTTTTTCTCGATAGCATTTTCATATTATGTTACGCCAAAAATTAGATTTGCAAAGTGTCTTTAAGTCCCAATATATGGTATAGAGTCAGGCTAGCAGACAGCATAAAAAGTTCTCCACATGCTACCACAACGACTATATGAGGTCTTTAAGAGTATTTAGTAGATTCGGTACTACTAAACAATGAGCTGACCTTTGTGGGATTCGATAAGGTTACTAGAAGATGTTTGGTGCGGGAGCACCTAATGTAAATAGTTATGTGGAACGTAAAAAGATCTCTTCATTCAATCAAAAGAACATTATCTCTTAAGCAAAGCTAAGTCTGAAAAAAATAACAACCAGCCTAAACATGGGGGTGCAGCCCCTTATTTATACTACTAGAAACAAAATAAAATAAAATAAAGAAGCACGCCCAACAAACACATGTAAAGCAAGATGTGCCGGCATCATCCCCTCTCATAGAAAAATTCCTTTCACTTTATGGCTTTATGTTGTTTCCAACAATAAACAAGCTCTCATTACCAATTTTTTCTTGATGGTAACAACTTAGATGTCAAGGGATATTGTCATATTCGTTTTTGAAAATTTTCTTGCAATAAAGAGACTCATCTTTCTTTTGATGCACAATTTGTTTGATAAAACCCCCACAATTTATAACTGGAAAAGTAGGGGTTTTTCATTCCAAGTAGCTGTGCATCTAGATCTAGTGTTTACAAATATGATCAATAGATCACTATATGGTCTACTTTAATGGATGATTGCACCTATATCATCCATTATTCAATTAATTCACTTCATACCTCATTTTTCTTTTTGCTTGATCCATACCTCCATACTTCATTCAATATTGATCACAAACATCTATTCATATTACGCAATTGTTTAGCAGGATTCCTATCTAGTAAGAAAAAAAATCCATAGCAATAGAGCTTAAACCAATCAAGCATCAGAATATAATTAAACTAGAATACCCTAAATTGAGAGAGCTGGGAGGCACACTCACCTACGCCTTACTAAGAAACATGCCTGAGCTCGTCCAAACTTCACTCTTTATGCTCTTACCAGACTCGTTGGCCACCATCGAAATCTCCAGCTTATCCTTCGCCTGTTCTCCTCAAATCATACACAAACAAACACCAAATTGATAAGTAACCATCTGAAAGAGACCTAATTAAAGAGTTGAAAAAGAAATATCTGATTCATAAAGAAAATAAAAGAAAAAAAAAAGAATCTATTTTCACTAGATTAATTAGGTGGTCGCATTCTTTGTCGGAGAGAAATCCCTTATACAAGAAAGCTCTGCACCAACAACACAAATCCCTTATCAAGAAATCACTTAATTTAGATTCAACAATTGAAATTTGATTGAGATGACAGAGAGAGGGGGAGATTTACGTCTTCTTTTCGCCGAGCCAACCTGGAAGAATGGATGAATGGGAGAAATTGGGGAAAGAGAGGAGAAAGAAGAAAAGAAACACCCAATAATCCATCAAACTGGTTCTTCTTTGAAAAATATTAGCGTATGTTCTTCTAATTATTGGAGCCTCTACTCTGTCTGAGGGAGAAAAAAATAAGAAGGAGATTTTAGACTTTTCGTACAGCCCACGCGGCACAGATACCAAATTTAAGACTTTCCATGTTATCATATTGTTGTATTGAAGAGGACGTTCACTGTCTACTCCTCAGGTCTGAACCGTCGGATATGATTAAGATTTAAGTTTACTAACTCTAGGAAAGGTTTTAGTAGTCGACTCTGGAATCGGAAAGAGTACGTTTACCTCCGGACTCTGGAGGACACCAGTTTACCCAAGTGGGCGGCTATTGCAGTCTGCAAATTTGTGCTGTTATGATCATTTACCAGAACAAATGCTTACAACAAGCAAACACATACAGCACTGTAAGTATGCCATAAAGCATAAACATTTGCTGTTGCTTGGTATGCACCTATAAATGGAAATTATAAAAGAAAATTCTTTAATTCTCCACGTGCAAAATCATATTCCGTATTTCATTTATAAAAATGTCGCTAAATAATTTTATATATCACTAAAAAAAATTATACACTTCAAAGATTGGGAGCTCAAAGAGAACAAATCTATTAACCAACTAAAAGTCTTCTCAATGCCTAATCGTGTAAGCCATATGAACCTTGTACCTGATCTAAAGAGGCAAGCTATACATGTAACTGATCTTGCCATCCTATAAAGCACTACATGTACATAAAACATCCATACATGCTTCTAACACGAAACTCCTTAAAGATAGATTGTAAAAGATGCATATATATATATATATGTATAAATATCAATTCAAAGTTAGAGGTTGGAACAACTTTTGCGATAACAAACAATAACATTAGAAGATAAGGCCGAAGCCCCAAGCCCCGGTTACAGGCACACTTGAGAAATTTGCTTGGAAACCGTCAAGTCAACTGGGGACTCTGAAATTTGCTTGGAAATTTTTATTCAGGCACTTGAGAAAGCAAAAAATAAAGCAAGGTGGAAGGCCAATGAGATAATGAATGATTTGTAAGCAAAGAATGATGAAGCCAAAGCAGATGAGTCAACCCTGTCCAAAGGCAAGGAAAAAAACGCAGAGAACTCTATTACGTTCAGGTGGGATAAGCTGCTGGATGGAGTAGAGGGATGACTGACTCTTAGAATTAGCTGAGGTTTGAACTGGAGTCTTAGTATAACTTTTGACTTTTTTGATTAATTGTTTAAGAGTAACTGATGCATAAAATTGTTCATTAATACAGGAGACAAAGAACTTCCTTGTGGTATGCCCGTCCTTTGAGAACGTAGTTCTTCCCCCTCCTTATCCATATATATATCCGTTGTTAAGAAAATAGAATGCCAAAATATTTGATTTGGAACTTTTAGAGCAAAGCCTTCACTGAAAAATGGTACATCTCAGAACTAGTAAACGCATATGAATTGGATAACCATCTAAAAACCTGATATATCCGATCCATTAGGTTATTCTAGAAACAAGCTAGTGGTTTTTCAATTCCCAAAGAAAAGAAGTACTTAAAATAATGAAACTAACCATCTAGGAACCTGATATATCTGAGCCATTAGGTTATTCTAGAAAACAAGCTAATGTTTTTTCCGAAGGAAACTAATTAAAAGAGAGATTTAGCTAGGTAGTGACATACTCCTAAAAGCATTTTATAAGCTCCCAACAAGCGACTGGCAGCTGGCCCAAACCCATGCAATTTAACTACCTCCATCATGAGTGTCCAGAGACAAACTTCCTTCCAACAAAATAACAATATTTATAAACAGAAGGATGACGAAGAAGATATCTTGGCATTTACCAACAAATTAGCAGGTGCACTATAACAGCAAGGAATGAAACTATGCATCCACTTTAGCTGAACATTTTCATGCAAGCACATTTTCAGCTAGCCTATACATCAGACAATTGACCCATTACTCTTACTGAGTATAAGATTACAACTATCATCACATATTAATAATTCAAGCCTTACATGAACAAAAATCATAAAGAGAAACACAAACACACAATGATTACCTGTTTAAGAATGAACCTATGCTTGCACTTTAGCTGAACCTCAACGTACACCTCTCTGACTAGAGAAGACAACCATATGCTTGATTAAGGTGCCACATTTACCTGTAGGCCTCAACAGATTTTCTCCACAATATAAAAGAAGAAAAAAAACATCTACCTAAAACATAGGATCTCATATAAAAGTGAAAAAGGAAACAAATTGTAAGAGGACAGAGAGACGAAAATAGAGATCTGCAAATTATTATTATAGATTTGTATAAATTTACATGGTCATTAACAAACTGCAGATTATTGGAATCAAACATCATATGGAGGATATGGATAACTAAGCGTGACTCTCCGAAGTGACAAAACATAGCCAAACAAAATGTTTTGACGACAAAGACACTACACATAGAGATAGTTGACATTCATTATAATATTACCTAAAAAACCTGAGCTAAATCCCAAGACTTGGACGATAAAATCCTCTGTTCCTTGCCTTCGGACAAAGTTGATTCTTCGATTCCTACTTCTTGCTTCGCCTTTCTTGGTGCATTCTCAAGTGCTCCTATAAGAGACTGCAGGGAAGTCTCACAGTTGCTGTCAGTGGATTTCGGCATTAGGTACTCCGCCACGTCGGCTGGAGTTATCTCCCTCTTCTGCAACAACTGCTTCACTGTATGGAACAATGGGTGATCCTCTATGTCTAAGTAGTTCTTAGCAAGTATCTTAAATCCTTCAAAGGTACAGTAGCCGAGTTGAATCCTTTTGTCCATCCTTCCTGTTCTGATCAAGGCAGGATCCAGTTTGTCCACGAAATTGGTGGTGAACACCACCAATTTTGTATTGAAGTTCCATAAGAAACACAGGGAATTGGTTTCAAGGTTCTATCTTGATAATGTGGTAGAATCTGGAAAGGTAATCTTGGCACAGAACCGCCGGAAGAAACTGTACACAAATAAGTGTAACATATCGAATAAAGCCGTCTGGCTACCTGTTAACTTCGACCACCCAGCAACATTTGATAATTTGGCAATCGACCCGGATCTGAAAAAAGAAATAATCGATGATTTATTGTGGTTCGTACATGCCAAAGACTATGTTACACTTATTTGTGTACAGTTTCCTCCCGGTCGATCGCCAAATTATCAAATGTTGCTGGGTGGTCGAAGTTAACCGGTACCCAGACGGCTTTATTCCATATGTTACACTTATTTGTGTACAGTTTCCTCCGGCGGTTCTGTGCCAAGATTACCTTTCCAGATTCTACCACATTACCAAGATAGAACCTTGAAACCAATTCCCTGTGCTTCTTATGGAACTTCAATACAAAAAATCTTTGCTCATCGGGTCCAGCAGAGAAAGATGGGTTCTTTCCTGCTGAAATTTGCGTCTTACCCAGAATCCAGGACATATGATTTCCATCAAATAAATCACTAACCTCCTCATGCTCATCTAAACTTAAAATTAAATTCTTACCATTCTTGAAGATTTGACCCTTCAATCGCCTTGCATCTGTTAGCAATTTAGAACTCAAGTAGGCTTCGATGGCAACAAATGCCTCATTTTTGGGGTTTAAAGGCTCACTTGTGAACTCATGAAATGTAATTTGAATGTTAGGGTTTAGGAAGCTTAAGATACGATTGAGAAACTTTGAGACGCAGCAAAGTAATGACACTAGTATGTGCCGTTCTATCATCGAAGAAGCCATTAGAAACCCATATAAGGTTGTTCCTGCTGTGGCTGTTGCGGAAAGCAAACCCGCAACGCCATTTTTAAAATATTCTTGCACAAATTCTTGGAGCTAATCTTGCTACAACACCTAGATTTTTTTTTTAACGTTAGATTTCAAAAACTTCAATCTGACTTTGACTTAAAAAGTGATCTAGGGCTAAGTTTTATCGTATGGCCGAGGAAGATGGGATTTACAAGACACGTGGCAGTAATCTGCTCATCTAAAGAATCGTGGGTGTGTGGAACCCACCCAATTAGAGGAGGGTTTATGAGACTATGGGTTTTAATCTCGCAGAAAAAAAAAAAAAAGGGTTTTTCGTTTCTTTGCCATGGCTCTTACTCTCTCTAGAACTTTTGATGAGACAACCCTACATCTCTCTAGAACCTTTGTCGAAGCAACTCCTCTCTCTCTCCCTTCAATTTCAGCCCTCAGATCCCCAAATTATTTGAACACAGCATTGACAACTACTCTCAATCATCCCAGTCTTTGGATTTTGGCCTAAAGCGTGAAAAGTCAAGATCAGCTCAGGCATTATAAGTAATCTAGATTTAATGGTGGTTGGCGGCGATGATGATGATGGGGTCGAGGAAGAAACATGGAAGTGGTGGTCGGTGGTGGGTCAATGGCACTACTGGTTATGTTTTAATGGAATTCGATTACTGGGTATTTTGATTTTCGATCAAATAATTCTGGGTTTTGTTTATTTAGTTGAATTAATATATGTCCTGCTTTTGTTGTTTAGGTTTCTTTGTTTTATTTTTTTTTTAATAATAATCTGATCTAAATTTACTGTTTTTAAATGGGGTGGTGGTTTATTGTTATCTTCTTATACTCATAGAGTTAAATCATAATTGGAGTCAAATAATTGAAATATCCAGCCTTGTGTATTTGAGATGAAAATTGGGGGTTTAGATTAGCTGTTGACTAAAGACCTAGGAAAATTGTGTATTTAATATATCTCATTCTTGTCTTTTGCCTAATTCGAACAGTGAAAACACCCGGATCATACCACCTGATACAAGTTAATCAACATAGAATTTAATTTGTAGAAAAATTAAGTGAATAATGGTGGCCTCTGGATTTTTTGTTGAGTGATGTTGTTAGGGTTTTCCAAGATTAGGGAATTATTTCAGCTTTTAGTATCACTTCAGTATGGTGTATTCTGGTTAGTGCTGATGAAGTGGTAATCATTTGAGTGATTCTGAAGTTTATTACAGTTTGAACTAGATGGAGCTCAGTAGAAGATAGTAGCAAGGAATACAGCTTGGGAATATGCATCAACAAATGGTGGTCAAGTGTGAGTTAGTGCTGATGAAATGGTAATCATCCTGTTTATGTTGATACCTGGACATTGTTAGAAATACAAACACTGATGTAGGAAGCGGCGAAACACCTAGAGATCCTCCAGAGTATGGAATACAGACACTGAAACAAGTATTGAGTGGTGGTGGCTTGCTGTGGAGGTGGTAGAAACACTAAGGGTGTGTTTGGGGGGATCTGGTTTGGAGAGCCGGGGAGAGAGAGGAGATCAGATCGATCTCTAATCTGAGATTAAGAGAGAGAGAGAGAGAGAGAGATCTAAGAGTGATGAGAGAGAAACAAGATCAGAGTAATATCAGTAATCAGAGGAAGGAGAGAGAGGAAAAGAGATCGGATCGATCTTTGATTTGATATCTAGGAGATATCTGAGAAAGAGAGGGAGAGGGGAGATCAAATTTGATCATAGTCCTAACAGCAAAGGTATTATCGAACCCTGTAGTTTTTCACCACCTATCTCCACAGTTCCAATGTTTGTACTATGGGCCCTAGGACTCGAGAAATACACCTATTATGAATTCCTTCGAGCAAAACACCATGATTCGTGTCTCAGCTACGACGTTGTGGTTCAACCCCAAAGTACCAGTTAAAAACGTAAGATGAAGTATAGCTAGCTATTCATGATCCAAGGACAAGGAACGTTATTTGTGGTTCAAACAGGAAGAGGCATTTACGGACGTGAGCTTATTCATCAGGATGGTTAGGCTCAACAGTTTTAATGACAAAGAACTTCATTCGTAGTTGAAACTAGATTTTGAACTTGTACCAGATTGGTTACAGAGGTGTTTGCATATCGGAAATTAGTGATGATGGAGGGAGCCCACACTAGGACTTCTAACATATTGNTTACTTATTGGAGGTTTTTATTTTACTCTTCAGTTGCCTTGAGATAGAATAGATAATGTTGTTTTGGGTAATCTGTAATCTAGTGTAATGTTATTGAATCGTTTCATTGGTTTAAGATTTGAGATTCATTTGTTTTTCTTTCAGACTTGTGTATAACGGTCCACCAGCTGCTTGATGATCTTGTATGAACTAACAGTATAGGAGAAATGCTCTGCAGTGTGCTATTAAGGTATTAATTTGCGAATTAGTCGAATTATGAACGAAGGGTACAGGTGAAATGATCCATCATGTTGGTAAGTGGTGTATTTCAAATGGATAGATATATGATTTTAATTTTTGGAGGGAGAAATGGGTTGTTATTTCACGCTTCTGTTGCCTTGAGTAGAGTAGATCATATGATGATCAAAATTGACCATACTGTTAGTTGCATAAATTTTGGAAAATGTCGCACTATAGTTGTACCTTGTACCTTGACCTAGGACTTGAGAAATACACCTATTATAAATTCGCTCATGCAAAAAACCATGATTTGTGTCTCAGCTACGACGTATTGGTTCAACCCCTAGTACCCGTTAAAAACCCAAGACGAAGAATGCATATACTATATAACTAGATATTCGTGGCCCTTTAAGGACAGAGAACCTCAAGAAACAGGAATGAGGCATTTACAGTTATGAACCTAGTCATCGGGATGCTGTAAGCTCAACAGTTTTAAGGAAAAAGAACTTCATTCCTAGTTGAAACTAGATTTTTAACTGTAACCACATTGGTTACGGAGGCATTTGCATATCGAAAATTAGTGATGGTGCGAACCCAAACTAGGACTTCTAACATTTGAGATGTCGGTTCTTCTCAATAAGTTATTTGGTGGATGGTTTATGTCGTCAAGGTAGCTCATCATATTTGGCTTAAATTGTAGAAGTTATCACAAGTGTAATCGGTGTATAGGTATTTCCTTAGTGCAGTCATGTATGGTGAATCATTGGGTCTCACGGTATTATCTATTTGTTCTTCAAGGATACATTGTGGTGCTCATTCGTGCGTGGATTTTATGCTTTTAGTCGGGTCTGTAGTCTACTTCAGCTTTCTGGGAGCTTCTTCCCTACAATTAGGCGCAAGCAAGTTAAGTTTGGTTGTAGCTGAGAAACCTCTTGGGAAACTATTCTTGACTGGTGGGAAGAGCTGAAGACTGCTCTACCATGATGGCCAAATTGTGATAGTTGCCATAGTTATAAGGGCCTGATAGGGTCGATATGGGTTATCAAAGAAACTCACCTTATTAACCAGCATTGAGCTCATCAAGCTGACCTCCATCAATGGTTTGGGATGGAGGGCTTCTTTGCGCACTATCAGATATGTAATGGAGTAGTCAATCTCCATTAATGGTTGCACAAGACTTTCCTTGTAATCATTTCACGTGACCACCTTACATCCATCATGAGCTCCTGTGAAGCTGTATATAATTTTCAACTCCTGTAATGATTTAGAACTTGATATCTCCATTTCTCATTCCGTTCTTCAGCTACAAAGGTCCCCCACTCCCCATCCTCCTCCCCTTGCTAATTGCACTTGAATTTTAATGGAGTCCAATAAGTACTTTCTTTGCCCTTTGTCTGATAAGTGAGGACACCCATCATGAAGCTATTGTGAAGACAATTATAATTGAACTGCAGCCTAGTTTCCAACAGTTGGCATCTTCTCATTTTGATTAACAAACTTATACCTTGTTGGAAGTATTCTTGGCAGTTATCCTTTTCTTTTTCGATATTTCCTGTGATTTTTTCGTTGTTCACTCGTACTTGTTTCTCATAATTTTTTGTTTTTTGTCTTGGAGGATGAAATTGTGGCAAATATTCAGGAAAGGAGTGCTGCTTGGGCTTTCGTTTCAGAAGGTAATTTTGTAACAAGTTACTTGTTATCTATTTAAAATATAAGGTTTATTTTTTACATTAAGCTTCTGGTCATCGGAAACCTTGGAGGCCTTGCAAATACTGCACCATGAGTAAAATGGTCAAAAACTCAAAATTATGGGCCACATCTTTTGGTTGTATGATTGGTTCCCAGTCTAAGGCTTCAAGCAGTCGCACAGGTTCAATTCAATGGTTCAGGTGATTGATTTGTTTTCTATTGAACATGTAATCTATTGGAAAATGGAAAGAGTTCTTCATCGTAGTTTAATTTATTCTAAATGATTGTTGGTCTTTTGTTCTTGTAAGAAATTCGATACCTTAAGTTGCTTGAGGTGGTATTTTTCTGTAAGATATACTTGTTTTGTAGATATTATTTCACCAGATTGTAACTACTATGAAGTTATAACTACTAAGTTAATATGTTGTGTAGCTTTTGCATTTTCTGCTAAAGCATTTTGAATGTATTTGCAGAATTTCGTTGAGCCTCTCATGCAATTGGATGGTACTACATTCAAAGGTCTATTACGAGTATTCACCTCCTATGTAGACTTGCTGATAAATGCATTGCCGGGTTTAATTGAGGATGAAGGGAACTTGGAAGGTTGTGCAAACAAATTTTTTTAAGATGGCTGAGACTGACTCCCAGCAGATTGGGCCATGCCCCTTTAACTTCCTTTTTTTTTTATGGGTTCTCTAAGGGTCCAGTCCACACCCCTAGAACTTTTGGGCACCCCTCCCCCTTCAGTTTCTACCCTTGAATCCCCAAATAACTTGAACAGCATAGACGACTACTCTCCAGTATCCCCAATTTTGGATTTTGGAGTTCCTATTTTCTTCTGTCTCATTCTCATCCCCATCTCTTTCCATCGTAGACAACTGCCCCCTCCCTCATCTCCAATTTTTGGATTTTGGAGTTCTTGTTTTTCTTCTCTCTCCTCTCGATCGCCAATTTCTCCCATCTATCTATTCTTCTAGCACAGATATCTTGTTTGTGGAGATATTAATGGTACCAATATCGATCCTGTAAGAGCTTAAAGAGTGAAGAGTCCGAACCAGCTCAGGCAGGTTTCTTAGTAAGGCGCAGGTGAGTGTTTTTCCCATCTCGATCTTTCTCTATGACTCTGTATATATGTATATCAGCAACGATCCACTTACATAGATAGATACATATTTATAGTTGTATCATTTTTACTTGTTGGAGGTTGTTATTTTACGCTTCAGTCACCTTTAGTAGAGTAGATAATATGGTGATCAAATTTGATCATAGTCCTAACAGCAAAGGTATTATCGAACCCTGTAGTTTTTCACCACCTATCTCCACAGTTCCAATGTTTGTACTATGTGCCCTAGGACTCGAGAAATACACCTATTATGAATTCCTTCGAGCAAAACACCATGATTCGTGTCTCAGCTACGACGTTGGGGTTCAACCCCAAAGTACCAGTTAAAAACGTAAGATGAAGTATAGCTAGCTATTCATGATCCAAGGACAAGGAACGTTATTTGTGGTTCAAACAGGAAGAGGCATTTACGGACGTGAGCTTATTCATCAGGATGGTTAGGCTCAACAGTTTTAATGACAAAGAACTTCATTCGTAGTTGAAACTAGATTTTGAACTTGTACCAGATTGGTTACAGAGGTGTTTGCATATCGGAAATTAGTGATGATGGAGGGAGCCCACACTAGGACTTCTAACATATTGAGATATTGTGGTTCTCAAAAAGATATTTGGTAGATAGTTAATGTGCTCGAGATAGCTCATCATTTTGGCTGAAATTGTAGATGTTATCACATATTCACAGGCCTAGTCCGTTTGTCTGTGGAAGGAGAGGTATAAAGAAATAGAACATTGATTCCTAAGTTCCTTCCCAATACAAAATAGTGATGGTGGGTAGTCTTATTATTGCTCGTCCCATATCAGAGGTTGGATATTGGACCCTCAACAGCCACTACATGTAGGAGCTCTAGATTGCGTGTCTTATAGATTTTCAAATGACATAAGACATTAAGACTTCATTTTCTATCTGTTTTCAGTGGTCATCCTTTGGTTGAAACTGTTAGCTGAGCACCTCAAAATGGATACGTACTTGTCACACAAGGGCAAGTCTCACAGCCATTAGACATGTTCAGCCTTTGTATGTGCATTACCCTTACAACATATGGTCAAGGTCTTTGATGTTGCAACAAATTTATAGGCTACATAGTTAACATCTGACTGTCTAGAGGACGTCTTTGGTCTCCAAAAGGTGCCTTACATACTCTCTCTTCAGATTTAAAAAAAAAAAAAAAAAACTTCACCGATATCCAAATTTAGCTTATCAAATAAAATTTTTTAAAAAAATTATATCTTTAAGCAGAAGGCCCATGTTTTACGTAAAAATCACAGGACAAGCTATAACTCTCATGAATTGTCTATTGCCAATGTTTTTTTTACTTTGAAAAAAGCAGAACAACCATGTATGAACTGTAGGATTGCATGGATATAACTTTTCGAAATTCCATTGACATGAACACTAGAAACTTGAATAGATAATTCCACAGTGCAGAGGTATTTGGTGAAGCATTGGGTCTCGCATTACTATTTATTTTTTCTTCAAGGGCGAGTTGTGGGGCTCATTCATGCGTGGATTTTATGGTTCTTGTGGAAGCTTCTTCCTTACAGCCAGGTGCAAGTTTGGTTCGGTTGTGAAAATATTCTTTACTGCAGGGAAAAGCTGAAGACTGCTCTACTATCAAAGAAACTCACCTTTTTAACCAGCATCAAGCTCATCAAACTGATCTCCATCAATGGTCTGGAATGAAGGGCGTCTTTGCGCACTATCAGATATGTAATGGAGTAGTCATTCCCCATTAACGGTCGGGCAAGACAAGACCTTTCTTGTAATCCTTTGAACATTCCATCTTACATCCATCATGAAGCACATGTGAAGCTGGATATGATTTTGCATTGTGGTAATGATTTAAAGTTAATAGTTATATTTCTGATTCCGTTTGACCAAATATTATTCCTTGGAAGTATCGGCTACAAGGTCGCCCACTCCCCATCTTCCCCTGTTTCCTGTTGGTAATTGCACATGAATTTTCATGGAATCCAATGAATGCTTTCTTTTCCCCTTTTTCTGATAAGTGATTGACATCCATCATGAAGCTATTGTGAAGACAATTGTAATTTAACTAACCCCAGTGACATCTTTTCATTTAGACTAACAAAATCATATATCTTGTTAGAAGTATTCTTCGTAGTTGTCCATTTCTTTTTCGATATCTCCAGTGATCTCTTGGTTGAACACTCGTACTTGTTTCTCTAATTGTTGAATTGATGCGCTTATTACTTGTTGTATGTTTTGAAACTTCATTCTTTTCTTATTCTTTTCCATTGTTTTTTTTTTTGGTCAGGGAAGGATTAAATTGCGGCGGATATTGAAGAAAGGAGTGCGGCTTTGACTTTCCTTCAAGAAGGTAATTTTGTAACAAGTTGCTCGTTGTTTGTTTAAATATTTGGTTTGGCCTCTGGTCATCAGAAAACGGGGAGGCCTTGCAAATACTGCACTTTGAGAAAAATGTTCAAAAGTATAAGCCACATCTCTTGGTTGTATGATTGTTTCCAAGCCTACTGATACAAATCAGGTGTATCTATGGTTAGCATGTGCAACACATAAGTTGCTTAAGAACAGTGTTTGCATGTATGTCAGTTACATGAGTTTAGACTTCTAGTAATTTAGAAAGTAGTTATAGTCTTATATTCAGAATAGGAATTCTATTTCAGCAAGGAAACAGAATTAGAAATAGAGTCTTTCTTTTTATTCAAAGAGGGACTCTAGGGTTTATAAATAGGGGGCATGTATGGTCTCATCAGTTGGAGTGGGGTGTAATCATCAGATTTTGTAAGTTGAATGAAGAACTTTTCTCCTCTCATAATTATTCTTATTCTCTCTTTCATTATACTTTTCTTGTTCTTTTGATTGCTCGTCCAAAATAGTGATGGTGGGTAGTCCTATTATTGTTCGTCCCAGATTAGAGGTTGGATATTAGACCCTCAACAACCATTACGTGGAGGAGCTCTAGATTAAGTTGGCTTACCAAGTTAGAAGAAGATTACTAGTACCAATCAATAGACACTTGGACAAATTATTTTTACACTTGTCTTACAATGGGCCCCACGATACACAATGGGCCTATTACAGTAAGTAATTGATCATCATCATCATCATCATCGTCAATGAATTAATTCTAGCTGTGGTGTCGGGCTTAAAGTTGGGATTTGGTGCGACTCTAATTTCCTTGGGGAACAAGATTCAAGGGATTTTAAGACAACCTCCCCCCGTCTCAAAGAATCTGTGCCCAAACAGAAAACCCCACCATAAAATTTTCTAATTAGATTTATGATGGGATTCTAATTTCCTTGGCGAACAGGATTAGATGATTTTGGGCAACCAAATAGAACAAGGGAATGATTTTGGCGTACAATATTAGATTAGATTTATGATGGGATTCTAATTTCCGACTCTGGTTCGAACTGTCCTATATGCCTTAATCTAAATTAGGGTTCGAACTTAATTTGAATTACGGTTCAAGCTGTCCTATATATATATTGTGCCTTAATCTGAATTAGGGTTCCAGGTGTTGGCCAAAAACTATTTGCACTGTGAATCGAATCCATTATTTGACATTATTAGGCGTTTAACTGATTGATGAGATCCGAATGACTCTCGCAGAGGATTTGATGCCAAAAATCAACAACGGAGGAACTGTTACAAGTTTAAGTGTGATAAGCATGCTCTATCAAAGTTTGTTCGCAAACCTCACAGTTTGTTGTTAGTGGCTTTTGGCATCAAGGTTCTTTGCCACGTCTTGTTCGGGGCATCTGCGTCTCCTCCGATCTATCGTCGGATGGTGTCAGAAAGTGGATCTCCGTCCATAGTCTAAGGTAATTGTGGGCCAAAACTTTAATTAAAACCTTCAATAAGAGTAAGTTTAATGTTCTTACTCTTAATAAGAGTCGGATCTAGATCACGTGTTGTTAATGAAATTCAAAATACCTGAGAGAGTTACTTTGTTGTTGCTTTCTTCATCATCAGTGTCATCAGAAGTTGAAGACTTTCTTTTTTATCTTCCTACACTAGTCTGTTAATTAGTCCCCTGAGAACAATCAATATTTTCTACATAATTTTGCTCAAAAACCCCATTTTTGAATGCCAAATACCAAAAAACCCACAAACATTTACAAATATCCAAAAGTCCAATTTTATTTATTGTATTTACCGTTTTCTCTTTAATTTTTATCTAAATATCTATTTACCCAACTTTGACTAAATGTGTGGGTTTTTT
>MVGT01001456.1:29330-46668 GCA_002174775.1 Macleaya cordata
CAATTGCAATCTTTTCTAGTTTGTCGGTCTCTCGTTGTGTTTATTATTTCATATTTTGTATGAAGGGATGGTAGGATGATACATCAAATTCATTAATATATAGGATCAGGTTATATAGCTCCCTTATATAACTTCCGCTTGTGGGGCCCATATATAATACATCTAGGAGTTAATTTTTGGAGATAATGATCTACATGATGAGGAGAACATAATTACCCACATATAATACATTTAGGAGTTAATTTTTGGAGATAATGATCTACATGATGAGGAGAATATAATTACCTAAAATCAGCCTATTCTAAAACGTATAACCTCAAATCTACCCGCTTTAAATCAACGGTCAAAATAAAAGTTTAAAACCTGCAATTTTTTAATATGATGAAATACATAGTGGGGAGTGATGGGAATAGTCCCACATGGGATATGAGAGCCTAGCAAACCTAATATATAATGATCCTATGTCATACTACTCATTGCCAATTGGTTTTGAGTTGGATGCCCAAAAATTTAATATGATATCAGAGCGCAGGCCCACACGTCCGTCACCCAAAAAGAGTTCCACGTGTTTGGCGCAAAAGAACCCCACACTTGAGGGGGCATTATGAGATAGTCCCACATGGATGTATAGGGGTTATATATTCTAGCTTTGCCTTATTACCACACCTATTTACATGCTCGTATATAACTGAATAAAAGGATTCTGACATAATTTCACTTCATTTTGTTGTTGAGATATTGTACTAATACCAGAGCGTCGCCTTAAAAAAATAACATTCAGATGGTTTATCGTTGTCGCCCATTGCACTGCCCTAGGCAATGCTAGTCCTTCAGCTTCTTGAGCTGAACTAGCCCTTGTTGTGATTGACCGAGCTCCAATGCATTTGCCTGTGTGATAGCTCTACTTTCATGTCAGATGAAGAGAAGGATGCATCATAGTTCAATTTAAGATAATGAAAATGGAGGGGCGGGCCAGTAAGAGACATTCTGAGCATTGTGAGTATGGGTTAGTGATGTGGATGGAGAGAAATAGTTGCAAATTTAACATCCCAATCTATTACACTATTTGCTGGTTGGTATTGATGAACCAAGAGCTCAGCCAATCCTCAATGTACATATTATTAGCTAAATGCATGTATATGGATTAAGAGAAGTGAAACCAGACTGCCCTGAGAAAGGGCATTCCATAAAAAGGTGATGGACTGATTCACTGTGGGAGTTACAAAGAGGGCAAGTTAGATCTATGTTGTGCATGATTCGGCTTATGTAGTCTCTCACAGGCAAGATATATATAGTTGTACAGTTTCCAAACAAACATTTGGATTCTTGGCAACAGGGTTTTCAGATTCCAAATTTTGTGCCAAATTTTGTTGCTAACATGATTAGCCTGGATGCACCCCATTCTTGGTTAGTCCCCCACCTTATGTTCTCTTCCCCTCTTCTTGGCCGGATGCACTCTTTCTTTTCACAAGTCTCTAAAGGGAGGAAAGAGTGAATTGTGTTAGAGGCCCAAAAACCATTTGTGGTGTCCATGAGGTTTGAGACCTTTTTCAAACCTGAGATGTCAAATAGGCTCAGGTGGGCCCCCAAAACCAAAGACCCAGTTATCATGCTTTGTGTTTATCGATGTGCCATTCCCTACATTCCAGATGTAATAATTTAATCTGGCTCAAGCCTGCAATTCCAGATCCAGGATCCATGATTGAAAACTGAGTTAGATAGAGGAGAGCAGTTGGGGTAGTATTTTCATTTCACGATTTTGGCTCATAAGGCGTCTTGGTGTTGGATGAGCCTCCAACTAATGCGGGACAGGTTAGCCAAGTTAGCTAACCTTGGATTGTGAAATTCAAGGTCCCCTACAGACTTAGGTCTGCACACATGAAGGACCAAGCTTTGATGTAAACCTTTTTCCCCTCTTTCTTCTCCTACTAGAAATCTCTTTGTAAGTTGTTGATTTTGGTGGAGATGGTTGTGGGCAGAAGAAAACAGGCAGATTGAAAAGTCTGGATAGTTGTCAGGACTGCCATGGTTAGGGTAGTTCTCCTAGCTTGGGAGAGTAACTTTCTTTTCCACCCCTGGATCTTCTTTTTGAGATAGCTAACAATTCTCTCAAAACTTTTGTGCTTAGATTTCTCAATAATGAAGAGATGAGTACCAAGGTTCTTATCCTTGATATCTATTTTCTTAACTTTCTGTAGTGCCTATTGGGAAGGTTAGGGCTGAAAAATATACCAGATTTTGGAATGTTTATTACAAGGTCTATCGCCGTGCCTCCGGCACGGCTCAAAACCTCGAGAGAGAGAGGGCAGGGAGCAGAGAGGGGGAGGCTGAGATCGAGAGGGAGGTAGAGAGGGCAGGGAGAGAGAGGGGAGGGCGGGGGNAGGGCAGGGAGCAGAGAGGGGGAGGCTGAGATCGAGAGGGAGGTAGAGAGGGCAGGGAGAGAGAGGGGAGGGCGGGGGGGCTTATGAAGCAGCACATTTTTATAAAAGGACAACTGTACCTCCCGTCCTGAATTGTATAATAGATTTGTCCTGAAGCTTTGCTGAAAGAGTCTATTAGGTCAATTTGGTTCTTTGCCTCGGACTAGATTTGTTCTTGCAAATAGGAGACAATCATCAGCATAAAGGAGATTGATGGGCTCCTCCTGGTGACTTTAATGCCATGAAATTAAAGATTCGATTCAACTGAGAAGATCATCTGAGTGAAAGCTTTCATGCAGATGATTAAGAGGTAGGGTGATAGACAGTACATAGAAGAAGTATGCACACTAACCTTAGAAAGCACAAATGGAGGTCGAGTGTTGGATAGATGAAATCTTGGTTAACAAAACCCTCTCTTTTACGTTTAGGTTAAGAAAACTTATATTATAAATATCTGGCTAATATATATAAAACAATAGATATTTTCACACTAAATAAAAGAAGTTTCCAAAAAATAAATACTTAAAAAAAATTTCTAAAAACTAATAAAATTAAAAATAATTTTTTTATAAAAAGTGCCCGTTCAATTAACGGGACACACAAAACTAGTTTCTATATGTAACCCGTTCTCATCCTAGCCACGCCCTGATTATTTAAAGTGTAAACTCTAATTGTTTTTATTTTGTGGGGAATGGTAGCGTGGCAAAGAGAAAATAATACTTTTTAAAATTCAAAATGCTATAACTTTTAATCTACAGATCGGATTCTGACAAAATTTATATTTTTGGAAAGTATTTTTCAAGATCTTCAAAATGAGACCAGAAAAAAAATATCAAATTCAAAAAAAAACCTTTGTAACTCAACTATGCAAACAGATTGCATAATAAATAGGGGATTTTGGCCAAAAACCCCTACTTGGAAAACGTTTTAGGAGTTAGCCCAACAAACGTTTTCTTTTAGTCTAAGGCCCAAGAGGGTTTCAGTCAGAGGGGAAAACGTTTTAGGATTTAGCCCAACAAACGTTTTCTTTTAGTCTAAGGCCCAAGAGGGTTTCAGTCAGAGGGTTTCAGTGTGTGTAATTTATAGGAAGAGGGTTTCAGTGAAACCCTCTCCGAGAGGGTTTCAGTCAGTTATCCNAGAGGGTTTCAGTGTGTGTAATTTATAGGAAGAGGGTTTCAGTGAAACCCTCTCCGAGAGGGTTTCAGTCAGTTATCCTTGGGCCTTAGACTAAAAGAAAACGTTTGTTGGGCTAAATCCTAAAACGTTTTTCAAGTAGGGGTTTTTGGCCAAAATACCCAAAAATTATGCAAGTTGTAATTTGCATAGGCTATTTTGCATACTTTGGAGGATCTACACCTTTCTAAGTCTCTATACAAACAGATTGCATAAATAAACTCAGAAATTGCATTTGC
Source organism: Macleaya cordata (assembly GCA_002174775.1). NCBI lineage: Eukaryota > Viridiplantae > Streptophyta > Magnoliopsida > Ranunculales > Papaveraceae > Macleaya > Macleaya cordata. The sequence goes on from MVGT01001456.1 coordinate 33,163, forward strand.
ATAGTTAATAACTTATGCAAATTGTGGCTATTTTTGCATACTTTGAGCATCTGCACATTTTTAAACCTTTATACAAAAAGATTGCATAGTAAAAAAAAAACTTAGAAATTGCATATGCGTAGTAAAAAAAACTAAGCAAGTTATAATTTGCATACAATCTGGGTTTTCTAGCTTCGTAAATGGATTTTTATGGGGTTTTTTTTTGAATTTGGTATTTATTTCTGATTCTGTTTTTAAAGATCTTAAAAAATATTTTCCAACGGTATAAATTTTGTTCAAATCTAATTTATATTTTAAAAGTTATGGCCATTTTTATATTAAATTAATCAAAAGAGGTTTGCTAACGTGCACCGTTGTTATTCAGCAGCGGGTTTTCTGTCTTTTTGCACTGCGCTAACATGCACCGAGGATTGTGTTGAGAATATAGTCCCACATAGGATATGAGTGCCTTTCAAACCCAATTTATAAAGATCCTAAACCACTCAACTCATTGCAGCGTGTGGGCCTGCTTTGGTGTCATATTGAGTTTGTAGGCATCCAACTCAAAACCAATTGGTAATAAGTGGAGTAGCCCAGGATCATTACATATTGGGTTTACTAGACTCACATATCTCATGTAAGACTATTCTGAACATCACTCATATTTCATTTTCTTTTTCATTTTTTTTTTTTTTACAGTGATCACTAATCAATGATATCCAATTGTTGGCATTTGTTTATTCGTTCAGTCCGGGACCGTGCCTACTCTTATATTCACAAGACGTGCGGATACATCTAATTGAATGTCAGCTTTCATATCACTTGTTATTAGCGGCCCAATCCCCATCTGAAACCAACATGACTGAGATGATTTAATCATATGGCTTAAGTGTGAGATTTTATCTCAAAAGGCCTCAAAATTGAACTTGGTGTGTAATGGTTCTTCGATTATCCATTTGATTCACAATTCTAACAATTCCCATTTACATAAGACACTTAAAGCTTCAACGTTCACATTTTACAATGTGTTTAACAATATTTTTTGAGCTAATTAGCGCTGGGTTTCTTTTAGAAATTTGCTCAGTTTCCCTATATAAAGTGGGACATGAAATCCACAATGATCTCCACAATCCAATAAATTCCCCTATAAAAAGGCCTGTTTTATGAAACTACTAATTAAGTCACTTTGATTAGTGTTGCATGTGTATTTTGTTGGGTACCTAGCAGCACATGCAACTTGTGTTTACTTTATAAAACAATTCTGACGACTCTTCAGATCTTTCTTGAAATTCAAAAAATAAAAATAAAATAAAAACCAAGAGTTCAATCATCCAGGTACATCATTAACACCCAGTCATGATCTCTAAATCAATTTGAAGTATTTTAAAGATTCTTCCAAACACCCTTGAAAGAAGGGCAGTAAAAGATAACATACATTAATATGAATCCAGTAGATAGATAACTTAAATGACATAATTGAATCAGCATCTGAAACCCCATTTGATGATCATCATCATCATCTATGGTTCTCATTCACTGAAACTTATACTTGACTCTGATCACTAAATACCTTGATTTTATGTTCATTTGGTTGTTGTTTTGATGAATTGATGCGATTTCGGTAAAAAATCATCTTCCTCGTTTACTGGGAGAAATAGTACTAGATTTTTAACTGTTCTGCAGTTTCATTAAAATGTGTTTTGGATCTTATGAACATTGCAGAAGAATTGAAGATTATTTTAATGATCAGGTTGAAATTATTGGGTGTGGTTTGTTTCTCAAAACAAGCACCATGGAAGGAGGAACCGTTGTTGTTCTTTTTCCATATTTGTTGACTGTTAAGTTTCTTTTTTCCTTTGAATCACTTTGATGCTTTTACCAGCAAGGACATTGTCATCTAGGACAGATTTTTGCTTTTGTCACCAGACTGTAAAAGTAAAAGAAGATAAAAAAAGAAAAAGCAAAAAAACCTAAATCATTGACCATCACCTTCTTTCTTTTAATAGTCTCTTTATATATTCATTTTCATCAACAAACCCAACTCATCATACATTCTCTCAGACTGTTTAAATAAAAAAACAGTGAGTAATCCATTAACAGTTTCTTCCCCACTTTGAAGCCAAACATGAGCTATAGGAACCTTTCATGGATTACTGTTATGTTCATCTTCATTACAGTTGCAGAGAGCAAGAGAAAGATGGGTAGAAGCTTCTGTAACAGAAGAGACCGGATTGGTCTGACTGGTTTCAAGTCTGGAATTCATCTCGACACTTCAGGCCGATTAGAAAAGTGGGTTGGTCGTGATTGCTGCAAATGGGAAGGTATTTCTTGCAACAACAAGACCACAAGAGTAACTGAAATTCATCTTCCAGGTTTCATCTCTACTGATGACTTCATATTCCAAAGCAAGATGGAAGGCAAGTTGTCACCTTCCATAACACTTATATCCTTTCTAGAAGTCCTTGATCTCGGTGGACTCATCGGTCTTACCGGAGAAATCCCACCTTTGATTGGTTCCCGCCTTCCAAAGCTTCGAAAACTCTATCTTTATGGCAACAAACTCAGTGGTTCATTACCAGAAAGCATTGGTAAGCTCTCAAAACTTGAAGAACTTCAATTGCATGAGAATTCTTTATCAGGGTCACTCCCTTCTAGTCTTGGAAAGCTGCTAAATCTTAATAGACTTCTTTTGTATACAAATCAGTTTTGGGGTTCAATTCCCGAATCTCTTACGAGTTTATCGAATTTAGTTACCTTGGATCTTCATGGCAACAGTTTGACAGGGCGGATACCCGAAAAGATAGGTGCATTGGAAGTTTTGAAAGAGCTTGATCTTTCAGATAATCTCTTGACTGGGAAACTACCTTCATCTTTGACAAACTTAACTTCCATTTCAGTTTTGTACTTGGATACAAATTTGCTTGAAGGCGAAATTAACTTCCCAACAAGTTCTGCTCAAATGCCATCACTGGGTTTTCTTAGGCTCCATGATAACCATCTAACTGGAAGAATACCTCCTACTTTTGGAAATCTTGTGTCCCTTCAAAGAGTCTCTCTTGCTAATAACATGCTTGAAGGAGAAATACCTTCTACTTTGGGAAATCTATTGGCAGTTACAGAGATTTATCTCAATGGAAACAGGTTATCCGGTATTATACCCAAGTCAATCGGAAAGCTCTCTGGGCTATTGTTTCTAAGTATCTCTAACAATCTCATAAAAGGTCCATTGCCCTTCGAGATTTCTTCCCTCCAAAATCTTCAAACACTTGATTTGTCCTTCAACCGTTTAAACCTTGCCTCGATTCCCAAATGGCTTGGAGGAATGCCTTCACTTTGTCGAATTTTCTTGGCTGGGTCTGGAATCCAAGGAGAAATTCCTGAGTTCTTAAGGACAACTCCGAGTCCAATACTAGAATTAGACTTATCAGTTAATCATCTGACTGGAAGTATGCCAACATGGTTAGGGAGTCTCACTAGGCTCTATTCATTGAACCTCTCAAGGAATTCACTTGTGTCAATTATACCTGACTCAATAACAAAGTTGCAGGACTTGGGTGTGTTAGATCTTCACTCGAATCAGCTTACTGGGTCTATTAGTAAGATTTTCAAGATCGAAAGCAGGTTTGAGGAGGGATCATTGACCTATATCGATCTTTCTGAGAACAATTTCTCTGGTGGAATTGAGGGAATTGGGGTAGGGACGCAATGTCAGATTGAATTTCTTAATCTGTCACATAATTATTTGACAGGTAGACTACCAATTTCGATCGGAAAATTGGGATCATTGAGGACTTTGGATATGAGCTACAATGGATTGGGTTTCAACTTGCCAGGGTCACTGGCCAATATAAGCTTCTTAGAGAAGCTAAAGCTTCAAAAAAACAGGTTTACAGGTGCAATACCAAATGGGTTTTCGAAGTTAAGCAAGCTGAGGGAGTTGGATATATCAGATAATCTTCTGGTTGGAAGAATACCAGATGGGAAACCTTTCAGTGAATTCCCAAAGAGCTCATACTCTGGAAATACAGGGTTGTGTGGGAAGCCTCTTTCTCCATGTAAGTTTTGAATTTCTCTTAGGTTAGTGATATTACTAGAGCTATTTTTTTTGCCAAGTGTCATATATACATTTAATTTTTTGGGCAAGTGTTCTCAACAGTTACCATTCACAATGACATGTAATGCTTCTAAATCAAATGATGGACACTGAATTATTTGGAATCTTTAGCAAAGGATTGCTTCATTTAGAACATTTTGCAAACTAAACTGGTGGTATATATTTAGTGGAGATCCTCTGGAGTGTGTGTGTGTGTGTAATGAGGAGCAATAATCAACTAGTAGAATACTAGAAATCTAAAATGAGAATCATTAATAGAAAAAATAAGAAGATCTAGAGCCACAAGAGAAAGATGCTTCTATAAAACTGGCCTGATTAGACCTTTTATTAAGTTAAAAAAAAAAAAGTTTACAACCTTTGAGATTTATGGTGTTCAAAGGGGCTCTTCACTCGAACCCAGTTGGTGGTATTTCGTATGGTCAATCCCGTTTAATCTTATACAACATAAGATCTGCTCAGGCAATTCTTCCGCCTTGTTCCCCTGCTTCACCATAATAACACATTATAAAAATTGGATCCAAATACATATGAACTTTACTATTAACAATGTAAGATAATAGTGGATTCAAATATGGAAGTCGTAACATTTTCCCTATTCCAGTTGGTCAAATTTACCTGAATTGTCAATCCAACATCCAAGACGCACATCCTCAGTCTGTCTTGGAATGCTTGAAACCCTTTCCTAGAAATGTAACTGAATCTATGCATATCGATATCAATCTCAAGGTAATTTTCTCCCTGTAAAAGATTTAAAGCAGCAATGTGTTAGATGTCACACCTTGTGATAACAGCTAATATTTCCACCCTAACATTATAAATGAACATATTAATCCCATATTATTAGTAAGTATCAGTTGACTTTCAAATATAAGAATTTAAGTTCTCTCTTCTTCACTTAAGACAGAAGATGTAAAATATAGCCAAGCTTCTGGTTGCTGCAATCCCAAGGGTATATTTTGTCGGACGCCATGGCCTCGGAGAAAATTTACATAAACTACCTTTCTTTTAAAAAAAATAAATAAATGTTTGAAAAGTATAAAAGCATAAAGACTACAGCACTTCAAAACAGTATTGGTAACCATTCTACATTTCACACTCACCCCACTTGTAACAGAACTCTTGAATAAGTCTATTTTGTATTTCACACAAGCATGACTTTCATGTATCAGACATTCCAAGTATCACTACATGTGCAGTCCACTAGTAATAGATCTAGTAGGTCAAGGTTGGGCATGCCAGAGCTCATTCAGGCCTGTCCACACTTTAGAAGTTAGACAAGCTTAGTTCGGCCCAAAGCTCAACTTATGATGAGCCATGCCCTAGCCATATGTGTTACCAAAATGTAGTGGGAAAAGGAAAAAATTGAAGATTTTATAATAAGAGAGTATGAATAGTAAATATTTAGTAGAAAACAATACAATCAGTCGATCATCCCCTTACCAAGTAAAATTCATGTTGAGGACGTGAAAGAACAGGCTTTTCATTGTATGCATGCATAAGCTTCCTCTCAGGTGCATTCAACTGGAGGTCATCCACATTCGCCACACGGCCCAAGATCTTTAACCTTTCCCGGACAGGTAAAATAGTATCTACAGCGAAACCTTTGACCTTTTCTACTTCGTCGTCGATTATCCTCTGTGCCGAAGAGAAAATGGAGAAAAATTAATAATAATATTAGTCACTAAATAAAAGGAAAACATAAAAAGATAATCAGGCACCAAATCTATTATAACCATCATACCCTGAGATTTTCCTGGAAATGAAGAGGAAGTTCTTTGGAGTAACTTTCAGACAGCCTAAAATACAAAACGATACTCATCCCTTCTCCATCGGTTTCACCCTGAAAGATAGTGGCAGGATACAATGGAACCTGCAGAAACACGACCATATTAGTATGAAGTACACCGTGTCAACAGGAAATGAATATAGCCATTAATAAAAGATAATGCTTATGCAATTATTAAGCTAAAGGTTCAAAACAAGCATTTTTCAACTATTGCTCCTCTCTTTTTAAAAATTTTCATGAACGTCACATGGGTAAAATTTTCATTTGCGTGTCTACATATATGGGAAAATATCTTTTAATCTCTCAAGTAACCACTTGATTACTTATGTGCATTTTACTACTTTTGCTACTAAGTCAATTGTTGAAGCAGGTTACTTTTCCACAATGATATATTTGTGGCGCACAATTACAACATAATGATTCAACGCAATTTAAGCTATGGATCATGCATAAGAGTTGTTATGGAAAGTAAGAGTTAGAGAAAAACCTGAACATTTACAACAAGAATAGGTGGGAGCTTCCCAGATGAATTTATAACCGGAAGTTCCACAAACCGAGCAATATGATCAATTTTTCGTGGAGATAAGAAGACATCAACACCAAATGGTTTATATGCTGCATAGTTAGGAGCAAACTCTTTCTTTTTATCCCTGCCATATAAATTAAAAACATGTTACTAAACTAAGCGAGATTTTAAATTCAGCTAACAAAAGATGGCTACATTTGTCAATAGATGGTTCAACGTTTCAGATAACCAGATGCTCTGGACATTTTTGAAAGTAACAAATAGAAAAGATATACTACTTGGATATTGTTCTCTTGCCTAAGATAATTTTCTCCACGAACTTTGAAAGTACAAGGTTCAATAGCTGACCAACAATCGAACATTTTCTTCTCTATTGGGCAGAATGGAACTTGGGTGCCTGCTATTGGTCTCTGCAGAACCGTCTTTGTAGAAACTGAGACAAAATGAAAGTAGAATAAGCTGAAGCACACTTCATTTTTTTTCTTTTTTTGACAAGCATGAGCTGAAGTGCTCAATGAAAAGTTTTACAGAGATAAAACTTAATGCAGGGCCTAGCAAAAAACCCCTTGAACGAATTACAAGACTATCATCATATTTATCAACTGAATTCATGGAAAACCTTCAAAACAAGAACTAGAAAATGCTCTATGATGAACAAATATGATTGATACCAAACATTGAGCAGGAATTCCTGGATAAGCATAACAATCACATCAAGTACCACCTATGCTAAACATCAGATTTATACTTGACAAATTGTCAACCTTCCAAATAAAGAATGGTTTACTCACTTGATGTGGTATTAGCATGTCCTTCCTTCCATCTAAAGGACAGTTTCATGGCTGCTTTTTTTTTTGTGCCTGGCGAACTAGGACTTAAAGATTTTCTCTTGTCAATTGAAGGAACAGTAGAGGCAAGACAGGGCAAGCAGGTATTTTGAAGAATGCCACAATGGTCTAGTATTCCTCCCTCCTTCCCGCCAGCACTTGCATCCACAGAGTCACTAGTTAGTTCATCAAGGTACACAGGAAGCTTACTGTTGTTTAAACTGACATCAGATTTTGGCTGGCGATCAGCATCACTTGAATGCGAGACCCTGCTGTTTGAAGTTTTAGCGACATCACCGACAGAATCTAGTGCTGAACTTCCAGTTGTTTGTTCCCCTAGTTTCAGTTGCTGGTCAGGGTAAGAGATGCATGGAACATTGTCATGCTGATCTTCATGACTAGCAGTTCTCATTGATGATAAACTGGATAATGATGCACATTCAGAGCCATTTAAGGACAAGGAATCTGTAGAAACCAAAATATATGCACAAGTAAACAACAGCAGGATGGCATATTCCGAAACTTAAAACTAAAATAAAAAATAACGTGATTTGTGATTTCATAATATCAATGTAGTTCATGCCACTTACCTTCCTGAACACTTTGGAAATCGTCCTCACAGTCAGACTCAAATACAGCAACAGAATCGAACCATGCCTCTTCTACACTTCCTGCCACACACCACATCATAACAGGTACCAGTGTTAACAATCTAAGTAAGAAAATTACATCATCATCATCATGAGGGTGTAATAAACAGCAGCTCCTAAAGAGGACATATGCATAAATACCTAGTGTTCAAAGGCAGGAAAAAAGATTTATCTAACTCGCCCACTTGAACGTTCCCCCAATACATATTAAACACAACAAATTCGGCCTCCATATTATATTAAACCTAGTTTTGAAAAAATAGAGCAATAAGTGCCCTAATTACGTCTTTAACCAGCTATAACAAATTTAACCGGCTTGAACAAAATGTAGCAATTAAACCACCAATTCTAATTATCTATCACAGAACAAACCACACTGAAAACCAATGCGAACCCAAAACCAAAATTGACTTATTACGCAATACCGCAGAAACATAACATATACACATAATTTCCCAAACCCCATATAAAACTTTCTTATGTCTATTGAAAACGAAATTTCTTCACATTGTGATAAGCCTGCAAGAGATTATTTTGTACCCTCCTCTTTTTGAGGATTACTGCTTACAATATTTGAAAGAATGTAATTCTGTATGTGATTAATGGATCTAACGGGTATTAACAAAAACAGCAAAAATAATATAAATGAATCGCTGAAAACTAAAATCGATAAAAATTCGAACCTTGAAAAGTTGGGTTGCTAAAAGAACGATCAGGAAGAACGACTTTGTCTAGTGATGATGGATCGGTCCGAGAGGAAACCCTTCTTCTGATTCCTCTCCTTCTCTTTCTAGACTTAGAACGCCTTCGAACACACCCTTCTGGCCTTGAAACACAACCACCCATACCCACTTTCTCTCTCTAGTTTTCTCACTTTCTTCAATAATGAAATTTGTTCTGCAACCTCTGTTCCTTCAATCTCACTTTCTCTCTCTGTGCGAGAGAGAAAGTTGTACAAAAAAAAAAGAATGGGACGCTTTGATCTTCTCTTCTTTATAACTCCGTCTACAGGTATCAGAAAAAGACGGAGTTGGCGAGAGAATATAAAGAAAAGAAAAAAAAAAAAAGAAGAAGAACAGGAACCTCTCTACAGTTCTACTCTCTCTATATCAGACTTCCCACTCCTTAAATTGAACAACAACAAACAATAATCAAAAACTCTCAACGATTCTTTCACTCTCTTTCTCTCTCTAGTTTCTCTCTCTAGAATTAGGAGATTTTTTATTTTTAAGATGATGATGAGTTCGAGTCAATAAAAAACACGAACAAACGCAGTTGTCTGAGCACGGCAACTTCTCTAAAAACGTGGGACCCTTTATCGCCACGTGGTACAAATTTATTGGCTACTCGTGTTGCGGTTGAATTGTTTGTGGAAACCGTGTCCCGGAGCTGTACTGCGCACCACGACCACTGTCCGACTTTGGACGTGAGTGACTCTCTACTCTGTCTCTCTCTAGTATATCTGTGTGTTCGTATCTGTATTTCGATACTGATACGTCATCAAATGCCACGTGTCATATCATTGGGTCCCACTAGATCTACCTACCAGAGTTTACAGTTGAATTGTAATGGGTAATTTCTAACCGTTGGATCTAAGATTATTTTTGTACCGACATCAAAATAAAAACACAAAAAGACCCTCTTGTTAATTTTGAAGGATAAGTGGATTTGTTTGAAAAAGCTTAGATGTGAAAACGAAAATCAAACTAACTTTTATAGTTGTGGACCTTGTGGTGAGTCGCCAATTTATTAAAGGAGTACACGTGTCAATTGATCTCGCGTCGAACGTTAAATATAGGATAAGACTTGAATTAATTTTTTTTCTTTTAAAAAAAAAAACTCTTAAAGAAGTAGACAATGCAATAATGCCAAATCTTGTAAATGATGCTAGGGTCAATCTCACAATTAAATCCAGAAGTAATAAGTGCTATATTGTAGGTTCACTTACATTTATGTCCAACGCCTTTTGAGGGAATGATAAATGATAATAAAATACTATTCATCTCTTCAAAAATTTCCCGCCTCGATCTTCCCTAGATGCACGTTAAGACTTTGTTTTACATGAATTGTTTTGAGATGCTTCTGTACCATGGGGAAATCAAAGCATCAAAGAAGGAAGATTTTGATGATGGAATTAGTAGCATTTCTTTAATTGAAATCTGTGAAGCAAGGAAAATTGTATATACTAAGGCTTGTAGGATTCATATAGAGATGATCGTAGGATTTTTTGTGAATCTTCATAAAAAATCGTATTGTTTTAAAACTTCTAACCGCCTTAAATTTTAATTAAAAATTTAACAAAAAATGTCAACCTTGATTTAACTAATTCAACGATTTACAACTCGTTAATAAATGAAAAGCTAACACCATAAATAAAATAATTACATGACTTATAAACCATCCAATAGGTTGCAAATGAGTCAGTGACGCTTGTTGAAACATGGTCTCGGTATCTAGATCACATTGAAAAAAGTGAGCTTCTAATTCTCAAAAGAATGATTCATTGACGTTTTATAGACAATGTGTAAGCACATGAATAAGGGGATCACATAGAGATAATCCAATGATTTTATTTTATGAAGACGACTCTCTTCACCATATACATAATTATCATCAAAAAATAACTTTTGAATCATCTATGTATATAGTCCTCACAGGGCACAGACATGTACTTTGAGTAGTATCTACTAATGCTTATCCTTGACCAAAAGTATTTCTTTGTAAGTAAAAATGACAAAGTCTCACCAACCAAAAGATAATGACAAAGGGTATGTATATAAACAAAATTGCATGAGTGGGATGGTTACAACTAATAACAACAAATGTAGCAATCATCCAATTTTTATTCTTTTTATGTTTTGTTAAGTATCCCTTATTAGGTAGTTAGGTGGGAATAATATGGGACCCGTCACCTTTTTCATATATCACCACATTTTTATTAAGGGACTCTTTGTTTTTTTTGTTTTGCCCCTGACATCTGACTTGAGCTTCAAAATTGGCTCAAGTCATCACTTAAATTAGAAGCCAAGGGCTGTTTGATTTTTGTTTTGTTTAATTTAACTCATCGGCATGTTAGAGCAGGTCTACTGGGTACCTCAAACACTTAAATTTGAGATATAGGCAAGTCTACCGGATCCCTCAAACCACTAGATCGGGTTCCCCAACCTCTAGTTCGAGGTTCGTTTAATGGTACCTTATGACAATTCTCCCATTGAAGGAAAGTCTTTCGACACTTTTGCTATCCATCCACAGACACATTTTTGCATGTAACACTTGTAGACGCCAAATTTTCGCACACCACGGAAAATACCTGTTTTGGCCGCACCTCGATTTACGTGTAAAATTTAACAAAAATTACTTTATTGTGACCAAGCAGGCTTCACTCCTCATCCGGGATTCGGTTCAGGGCCGGAACAAGAAGAGAACCAAATCTCGAGGAACTCAGAACCATTTNTCACACTCATACCCCCTTTCTCGGGTGGGCGAATCCTTTTTGTGCCTGTTTTCCGTGCCACGTGCGTGCGTTCTTCTTCTCTCTCGGGAGGGAGCGCTCTCCCGCGTGCGCGGTGGGATCGCGCCGGATTCTGGCTCCACAACACTAACTAGTAACAATAGCCCTTAGATTCACCATTTTTTTTCATAACAATATTTTTGAACGTAAACACGAGAATCCTCCTTTTACACAAAAATCTACTAATTTAGCCCATCCTGAAATCCTGAAATTTGATATTTTAAAGAAGGAATTTGAAGATTACTACTAGATTTGCTCAAGATGCTTTCTTCCCGATTTTATATATGTGTCACTCTGATATTTTTTCAATGGCTTTATGTTTCGTTATTTCCATATTTAGAAACAACGATCGATATATAAAAGGGACTGCTTGATCCTTTTGTGATTATTTTCAATAACAACAACCCAAGATTATTAAGTTCTGCATATGCCAACTAGTACCAATCTCGTAACTAACAAACAACCTCAACTTTTCAAAAGAAAAGAAAGAAAAAAAATCGTCTCTTTGGACCAGCGTTTTTCAAAGTTACAAGAGTAGGTAATCAAACCTGGGGGAATTTTCATACACAAGATTTTATTTTTCTTTGGGTTAAGCTTAGCCTAACTCATCCACTCATCATGTTAATTTATTAGGAGCAATCAATGTTATAAAAATCGGATCGATCATCGAACCAAAATTTTCTAAAACTGGTTGGACCTAGATTGGACCTAAGTTCGATTCGGTTGAACCTATTCTATTTATTAAATAATTTTATAAATAGAAAATTTTAAAAAAAAAATTAGAAAATCTTATAAGGTAAAAATAAAAAATATATAGATAATTAATAGTCATTATCATCAACATAATTGTCTTCAATTTTTAAAGTTGAGTAGGAATCTCTTCATTATCTAAAAGACTAAACTATTCTCTTTGTTTTGGTATGTTTTTCACTTTAAAAAAAACTTGCAAAATCGGGCTTATGAAAGAACCAATTGACCCGGTTCGGTGGTTCGACCATCGGTTCCAATCAGACCACCGGTTCTCAAATCTAAACCGGTTTGACCTAGATCGAACAAAAAAACATAAAATTCTGGTTGGACCTAGGTCGGACCACCGGTCCGATCTAGTTTTGATAACATTGATTTAGTTTTATTATCCATCTTTTACGGTGTGAAAACAAAATATTGGGTGTGCCAACAACCGGCTTGGTTGGCATCCTTCTTATAACTTGGAGGTCTTGGATTCGAAATTCTTTGACTTTTGTATTATAATTGAGTGAGACCCATGTAATTTCTGTATAATATATATGTATGTATGTGTAGGTACGCGTTTAGAGTATTCTCTTTGTCATTATGGAGTGACTTTCTCTTCATTGTTATGGGGTAATTTTTCTTCAACGTTTGTATGTTAATGGTATTTTTTGTACTCAATCTTCACTCAATACTTATGGTATTTCTAAGGGGTGATGTTAAAAAGGAAAGCATGAATAGTTTGGAGAAAAAATAAGGCTTTAAGCCCAAGCCCTTTTGGTTGGGGGAAAAACAATGATTTTTTCACCCTACCTACCCAAAATACACCCCACCCATACTACCATCACCATCATCTTTACCCACACTTACATCACCCACCACTGCTTCCAACGCCGGCTACCAAAAAAACTCCACCGCCACCATTATCATCACCATCTCCACAACCCCACATCCTCCACCATAACCATCATCTTCCTACTATCACCACCACCACCTTACTCCACCGCCCACCGCCCACCGCCATCATAGTGAGATCAAAGAGAAAGATGTCAGGGGGAGAGGGAAAGTGGGAGTGAGAGAAAAAGATAGAGAAATATCGGAGGGAATTGAAGGCAAAAAAAATTATAAATTTGATTTTTTTTCAAATCGAGAGAGAGAGTAGGGGGGGAGTGGAGGTACTCGATGGTTTTTATTTTATTATTACAATCAAATTCGACCACCTGTGGTCGAATCAGACCAAAAATTTCAACTACCAACAATCGAAATCATGATCTCGACGAGTAGTGGTCGAAAATTGCAATCGATTTCGACCATTAGTGGTAAAAAATTTCAGTCTAATTCGACCATTAGTGATCGAATTTGATCATCTTCTTCTTTGATAGAT
>MVGT01001456.1:48048-59239 GCA_002174775.1 Macleaya cordata
TAAATTTAGTCCTTAGTTTTGGACATAAAAAGACTAAATTTATAATACAAGGACTAAAATTATAATGACTTTTTTTAGAGGGACTTTTTTTTACATTTTCCATTAAAAGTAAAATTAAATATTGGGTGTGAAACAAAAATGTGGGGTGCAATGCAATTCCTGATCACTTCCGCCACGCCACAGCAAAATTGTTTCCCGGTAGACATATAGCAGCAGCTCCGCCGAAGCCCGTCAAGACAATTTTCTAAATGGTAAAGTAGAGCCCGGAATTCCGTATCGAAGAAGATAAAGTCCAAGACCAAGAAGAAGAAGATAGAGAGAGAGAGAAAGAGAGAAGATTATGGTGGCGATCTCGCTTTACAGGGGGAATCTTCACAGGGTCCCCGACGTGCCTCGAAGATGGTTGATGCCAACACGTAGCATTTCTCTCAAAGATTTCAGACTTCTCATCCGCCGACGAGATAAAACCCTCTCTTTCGCCACCTCCACCGCCACCACCACTACCACCTCTCCCCCAAACCCTAACCCTAACCCTAATTCTTGTTCAGAACCACAAGGGGAAGTAGTAGGAGACAATGGATGTTCCAAGCAAAGCCACATCCCAACCACCGAAATTCCTCATTCTTGTCAAGAAAACAACGATAGTTCCAAAGAGGCGCCATCGAAGGAGGAGCAGCAGCATCCAGCTGTTACAGACGCCCAAGATCAGCCCGGATCGAACGGTGAACCTCATATTGAACATGAACAACCGAAGGAAGTCGATGAACTTGTTTCATCACCTGATACCAAATCTGCCTTACCAGAGAGTGATTCCGGTTTAAAAAATGGCGGCGATGACGGAACTTCACAAGCTTTGCAGGAGGAGAAGTTGCAGGTCTCTGCCCAGCCAACTGTAAAGGTAAAGAACTAATAGAAGAACCCTTTTTGTTTGAATAATTTTCTGTCCTTTTCTCTTTATTGCTTATGTGATTTGTCCATAATTTCCCAAACTCGGTAATCCAATTGCTGAACATTTAGTTATGATATCTGTAAGTTCATGAAGTTTTCAGTCAATTTTATCGATATGCTAGTAATTCTAGAGCTTGAGATGGTATTTCTTAAAACTATAAATGTTGAAACTGAAGCTAGTTCGCAAATCATAATCAATATTCATTATTAGGGCAGGAGTCAAAAGGCATGTAGGTGAGCCCTTTGTAGGATTTGATTATACTCAATTTGATGTGAAACAGTGAAGGCAATATTTTTTTAGGGCTCCGATCAGGAGGAAAGAGGAATTTCTATAAGATGCCGATATCAGGTTGTCAATAAAACTCCAATTTTGTTGATAGTACTACATGTTGTTTCTGACTTTCTTTCTTCAAGTAACCATCAAAGGATATGTCTTGGTCTAAGGTCACTGTGGGAGGTCGATTCCTGGAAATGCATTGATTTGCCTTTCTATTGATAAAAAAATAAATAAATTTAGACCCTCTGTCTCCCCCTCTCTCAGGTTTATCTGATCTAGAAGTAGGATTTGTTGTTCTAGGACCTTTTCTTACAAAGTCCTGCCAAAATTTCTCAATTACACTCAAATGGAAGAAGCAAATAGCTCAACTAGAAGGTGCTTTAGGGTTTGACCTTTACCCATTTGACATAAATTGCAATCCCAATCTGACAACGTTGGAAGAAACACATGTTCTGCGAAAAAAAGTTTAAGTGGATAGTGCTTTTTGTTGTGAATTTTTTTGACAGTTTTTCTATGTCCAAATGGATTTACAATTATCTTACATGAAAGCTCTTAAAAAACTAAAAAGAACTGATAGGGAGCACAGTCTTGCCTCCATCCTCCAACATTTTCAGCAAAACATAGGCAGTACACTGTAAAAGAGTATATACCCCTCGGAGTGGAAATGCAGTTGGGTTTTTTGAATCCAGATTGGTGCATAGCTTTGACAATTACTGTGATATCTGCGACAATATTCAAGGCAGATGTTGCCCCAATCACCATATCATTGGAAGATGTGGGGTTTAATGGAAGAAGCAATTGTTGAGTTTGGGTTGGAAAGGTTCTGCAGGTTCTCGAAGGTTTGGTCGCTGAGTTTTGACCTGTGTGCCATGGACTAAAGTTGCCTTGATCTTATTTGTTTTTATTTGTTAATTGTGATGATTTATTTGGAAGTTATTGTTTGTCTTTCATGCCAGGTAAGCGAAAATGTGGATTTGCTAAGTGACAAGGAGAAAAAGAAAAGAGAGTTGGAGGAGAAGTTGCAAGTTCTAAATGGAAGGAAACATAATCTGGTACAAATGCTGAAGCAGGTAAGCTTCTGTTTCGTGTTTACTGACCATCGGGAAGATGAGATTGTTTAATGTACTAACTCATAGCTGCGTTAGAGAACTCTGAACCTGCGAGCATTTGTATTATATGTCTTCAAAGCATTAGGTTCTTTCAGCTTCTTTGATGCCTTTATTTATATATATTTCATGATGCCCAACAGATTCTAAATGCGGAGGAGGAGATGAAGAGACGAAACAGCATGCAGGCATCAGTTATTAGACCTCATGTTCCTCTGCATGTGGAAACTACAAGTGACTTAGGGTCAAGTCCTAGACAGACTGTTACTAGAGTGGGCTCGGAGGCTAATCTTAGTGGAGATTTGGAAGGAGAATCAGAAGATGTTTCTACGCATAATACACATGCCCGCCATTTTCAGCACATGCGTTGTACATCTCCTTCTGCATCTTCTCCCCGTAGAAAGACTGCACATAGCTCGCTTCAACCTAATGCAGTAATATATTAACTACTTCATGAAATAAGTAGCACTGTGATTTGGCTCTCTCCTTTGAAGCATGGATATCGTCAAAACTATAATATAAGAATAGTACTATAATTTTAACTTTAATAGTAGTGCATTGTAAAATAATATGAGCCTATTTATAGCTTATTTAGATTAAATATTGCCCAGTTTCTTGAATTTGCTTTAGAGCCAAGTCACAATCAAAAAAAAAAAAATCAGCCTGTGTTCAGGGACTTGGATATTTGACTGGGTGGATTATTTCTCCCCCTTCCCCTCTGAACCACACCTCATCATTGTCCAAGATCTCTTCTTATAGCAATAAAATATTTGGTTGGAGTGGTGAAGAATCACTAATAACCACTCTCAATCACAATACCCTATCAAACTTTTTTGGTCCATAAACATGAATCCTGGTTCGCCACCTGAATGATACAGTAGTGGATTTAAGTGAAATTGGTCAGCAAAATTGAAATTTCAAGGAAAAACTTCTTGCTGATTTTCATATATCTCGCGTTGCTGAAGACTCAGCTCTATTCATAATTCTGAATTTGCTGCATTTCTACTTGTGTCTTTTCTTTTTTAATTACCCCTGCTGTTGGTTTGATCATCTTTCAATGAATTAGCCTTTGCCTTCACCTCAAAAATCCTCATGATCTATTGTTCAGACTTTTTCTAATTTTTGTTTAACCCATATATATTTTTTCCTTATTCATCCATATCATGTTCATTTCATTTTTTCTAAACAAAACATGAGTAAAAGTTTCGAAAAGAGGTTAGCTTAGTCACTTATTTTATGAAGAAATTGCTGTACTTCGTCTATACTTCTTGTCATGATTCCTTACATACCAAAGAGCTTTCAACTTAAAAGAAGAGGTTCACCAAGTTTGAGACACAAAGCTTCAAATTTTACTCGTATCACCGGTAATGAATTAATTTAAGATGATAAACACTGAGTAGGCCAAATTGTTACCCCTTCTAAATGTTTCAGACTTGTACTTTCACCATGAACAAGAAGTTGCTCATTCTCATTTGTTTTGTTTATATGCAGGTTCTGTACCCTGCGCGGGCTACCCAAAGTGGTGGTGTTACAGCTAGTCCATCACGCTTTGCACCCACGGGACCTCAACCTCAAGGGCATCCTGCAAATCTGCCGCCGCCTCCTGTATCAGTCTCAGGAACTCAGTTTATGGCTTCCTCCCCTTCCCCCGCAGCTTCAGGTGGCACTTCAGTCTTCAGAGATTCCCGATTGACCAGTCCTTCATGACATTACAAGTAGATTCTCTATCTCCATAAATCGCGTCTTTCTGAAATGGACAATTTAGCAATGGTTTGTAGTAACATGGGCTTCATTAAATCAATTGTTGTAGACAGTCTTAGGATCCTTCCACATCTGTTCTGTAAATTTGTTCAAAGAAAAACATGTATGTGGCCTTTAGTTCTGTAGTTTTTTTTTTTTGGCAGTCATTATTATCTTCCAAAACACTCTTGTACAAAAGGCTTAAATTGATCTGAAAATTGACTCTCTGGAGTTGGGTTTTCCATAATAACATGGTGAAGATGAAGTTGGTAATGCTAAAAAAAAAAAGGAAAGAAAGAAAGAAAAAAGAAAGAAAAAAAGAAAGAAAAAAAGAGAAGAATCAGAAGCTCCTGTAAAGCTCATTTTCATGAAGTGATTAATAGCCATTGATTCCGGTTGTTAGTGATTAATAGCCATTGATTTCTCTGGTAGGTCTACTTTCGCCCACACAAAATCCTAGCCGTGGGTGTTCGACCCCAACCAGGTGATGCCATTGGTGTAGGACTTGAACTGTCAAATTCACACTCTTTAGACGTGGGTGTACAGAATACACAGTGTGGTATTCTTAACCCGCGTTAGACGTGGGTGTACAAAATCCACTACAAGGTAACGTCATCTACTCCTAGTACACTAGGAGGACAGGAGCAGAGCAGTAAATGCTCCTTCAACCAAAGAAATACAGTACAGATGTCAGTCAAGAGTCATTCAATTAGGGAGGAGGAGGATGGGATGACGAATCACGGATGTTCTCTTTCTCCAGGTGAACTCCACCACCCTCGGCGCACGTTAGGAGAAAGCAAAATATCCAAAAAAATCACACACCCACCCACCACCACCACCAACATCATCATCATCCAATTCCGAAACCCCAAAACATTAACCAGTGACTGGTGGTAGCCTACCTCTCACTCTCTCTGAGTCTCTCTTATCTCTCATAGAGACAGCGACATAGCTTGAAGGGGGAAGCTGAGCTAACTTCAAGGAACCAAGAAGGCAAGAAGACAGCCAATGGATCCCACAAGGAAAAAATACCTCCCAACCACCACACCACCACCATCACCACCACCAAATCCAAATGGTCCAAAACCCATTCCTTGTTCCACACTCATCAACTACACTAGAACCAAAGCAGCCCACAATCACCCAAAACGGGTCTCAAATCACAAGGCCCCCCCTCCATCAGATCCGCCTCTTGTCCACACTCCTTTGCATCCTAAATTTCTTACACTTTCCCTCGATGCCGCCAGCAATTCCTCCCTCGGCCTCCTTAACAAAACCCACCACCTACAACCCAGCATTAAGCAAAAAACCACCAGAGGAAACAATATGGAGAAACAAAGAAAAAGCAGTCAGACAGTAGAGAAGAAGATAAAAACAGAACTTATCAGAGGAAGAGGAGGAGAAAGAAAATTAATAGAAGAGCGCAAGCGTCCATCTCTGTCTAATTCTCCTCTGATTGGTGGTGGTGGTGGTGGTGGTGGCGGTGGCGGTGAAAGAAGGAGATCGTCGTGGTGCTCGGATTATTGTTATTCAGAGATTGAGTTGGGTGAATTCTTCTCTAGCCTTGGTGCTCGCATTGTGACTGCTGAAATGCCTCCATTTATGCAGACCCACGCCGTTACTTGTGCGCGTAATGCTTATGATAGCCTAGACAAGTTCTCCTCCAAAACCCTAGCTTCCACCCTCAAGAAGGTAACCATTAACACCACTTCACTGTAAAAAAATTGTTACCAGTAAGTTTTACAGCAGAAGAAATTTGATGCTTATAATGTTTTATGCAAAATGCAGGAGTTTGATGGAGTGTATGGACCAGCGTGGCACTGTATCGTGGGGACTAGTTTTGGGACATTTGTAACCCACTCAGTTGGAGGGTTTCTTTACTTCTCATTGGATCATCATCACCATCATCATCATAATAAGTTGTATTTCCTCTTGTTCAAGACCACTGTAAAGAGATCCTCTGATAATTGAGAGAACTTCTCTCTCTCTATATATATATAAAAGGAATTTTGAAACATTTTTGCAGTTGAAGTAAAAGGTCTCCTTGTGTACAATATTTTTCTTATCTTTGCTCTTTAAAAAGTTTTCATAATGATTGCTCTGGGGATGGCTAAGCAGCTCTTTGTCCTCATTTTCAATTCAAATCAAAGTCTTAAATGTACAGGCTAAATAGCATTATTCTATTGGAGTGGCTAAGCAGCTCAATCCCGATCTGGGCTAGCCCTGCCTAAGGCTTTGATTGGGTATGTTCGGGGAGGGATTGTGAGGCCCAAAGCTTGACCCTTATCTGAGTTGGACCAATCTCTGCCCTAACCTGAGCAATCCCTCTCACCTCTCTCCCTCCTTAGTCTATGCGTCTCGGTTGCATAGGCTCGATTCGAGTTGGGCCCAACCAGGGCTTAAAACGAAGGACGTCATATCTCAAGTGAAAAATTTAGAGGCACCCCCATAATCTTATTGGCAGGCCTGTTAAATTGGATTAGGTCAAATTAGTTTGACCTCACTAGTAATTGGCAGTCTCCATTTTGGTCAAACACTTTTAACATGTAAAACTTTTTTTCACCGTCTTGCAAAAACCAAGTACCCCACCCTATCACTTTCAACTCGGCATCAATTATCCGAGTTAAGTTTTTCCGAAATTCCAAAACCAACACAAAAATTTGGCAATTTGATGCTCTGTTTTAAGTTTCTAAAATCGGTAGTGAGGCATCGACTTCTGTTGCCAGAATCGGCACCAAACTACAGATTGTGAACTGCACTACTCTTTCCATTTCCACCCTACCAAATGTACCTAACTATCAAATTAATTAATTATGTGGCAAAAGATCGTGTCTGTTCTTGTAATGCAAGAACAAAAGATTTTTGTACATGTAAGGTGATCAGAGGGGATCAATTGTCGAATTGATAACAGTACAAATGGGTCAATATATATATATATATATATATCAAGTCGTAATCAAACAAATCTAAGCCACAAGATAAGGATACCATCTTGAGCAATAAAACTACTCAACTTTTTAGTGATTCTGAATTGCCTAACCAAAACCCCCCATTCTTTTTACTTTGCAAGTTAGGCACAACGTGTGTAAAATCCTATTAAATATTGAATTCAAAAGTCTCTTTGGACGACCAAAAAAAAAAAAAACAAAAAAAAAAAAAAAGGCTTTTACTTGTTGATCAGATAGGGAGTTCCCCGCTCTTTCTCTCTCCTCTCTTTCTCTCTCTAACCTCTATTGTGAGAAAAATAGGGACTCATCTAATAATTTTAGGTCATCTCATTCTCAGCTCATCTGATCGAGTCTACTCTTGAGTCATATCTTATCTCTCACAAGTATAATAAATGTTTGAATTTTGATACTGAACAATAAAAGTAGGTGGAGCTAATTAAGGTACTATAAAAACTTCAAGTTCACACATACTTAGAACGAGGACAAGGAACCTTCCTTCCTTCTTAAGCCTAGCCTACACCTTCTGCATGCTCTTATTAGTGCTCTGCAACAAGCTCGCTAGGGTCCCATTAATTGGCTACATTTATCTGTATTGAAATTAAGTTTGATATATATGGGCAATCCAAATTTCTACTTTTAAAAACAATGAGAGAGGATCCTCATTTCTCAAGTCTTAGCCCATTTTAAAAATACCCAATCGTTGCTAATGAGTAAGGAGAGCGTACATGTAGATAATTAAATTGATGATTTATTTTTGGTGAGGAGGTTCTCCTAACCACGTAGATCATCTTTATAGAAAATCAGTTTATTCTAATACTTTTAACCCTGTAATTATTTGCAATGGACAGATGATTGGGATTGGAAATTTGAGGATAAGATGACTTTCAGTGAAGATGAGATAATCTACTTCATTACGGGAACATTCTCACCAAGTATCAGTCCTATCCTAGATCATCATTTTCGGGGCTTACAACTCATTGGACAATGAGTCCCTCTCTTATCAAAATTTTCTTTTATTTATTTTTATATATTATTATATGAAGCAAGATGTTTGTAAAAGCTAGATGGGAATTATTTATACAATTTCTTAAACGATTTTCTATGGGGCCATATAAAGATGATCCAAGAGTTGATTCCCGATAGATGAGATCTACTTATCATGTGTATCATATATCCCTATAAAATCACCATGTTCTAAAACTTTTAACCCCATAAAACATTAGGTCGTCCATTTTATAAACGATCACTATCTCAATTGGGGCCCAACAAAAAATATTGCAAGAAATTGTATAAATAGGCACTCATTACACTCCTCTATAACGTGACAGCAGAACCTCTGTCCCTAAATTTCTGATCCCCTTGCTGATTTTGCCTTGTGGGGTTCATATGGAGACTATTAAATGACTGATATTTGGTGAGAACGTTCTCACCTTAGAGATCATTCTCACAAAAAATCATATAATTCAAAAATTCTTTACACCATCAAAAGTCGAGAAAATCATTTTTTATATCGGATAATGGACCAATTTTTCAAATATGATTAGAAGTTTTAGAATTGGCTCATTTTTTGTGAGAATTGATCTTTAGGGTGAGGAGAACATTCTCACTAAATATCAGCCATTAGATGATCTCCATGTGAGCTCCACAAGGTGAAATCAACAAGGAGGCAAGAAATGGACAGGAGATTTGGGGACAGAGGATCTACTCTCTTACAACGTGTCTATGCAGCTCCATGTAAATGAAGAATTTATTCTAAAATGATCTTCTCATTTTGTAGATCTTTTTCACAAAAATCACATTTTCTAAAATATTTAACCTAAATTAGCTGAAAATTAACGATTAAATGAAATGAATGATTCAGAAACCATAGAATTTCAATCATCATTTGATTTGTCTAGCAAGGCTGTGGAGGTTTCGGCATCAAAATTTTGACACACAGAAATCTGCACTTTAATGGTATCCCCTTGTAACTTAAAAAGCTGTATCCTTATCTTTGGGAGAAATTTAGACAGTACAGATAAGGTGGGAAAGAGTCAGATTTCGAGGAGGCAGAGAAAAAAGAACACAGTATTTTTCAGCTGGGGCAGGGAACTCTTGTAGTATTAATTGTATTCTCTCTAATTTTGTAGGATTTGTATTCATGACCTGATTCTACAATTTTTCCTCATTTGGTAAATTCCTGTTACTTGATCATCCAATGAATATCACATATAACTGAATTTCTATTTCTTCGTCTCATGTACGTTGTGCCAGCTTCGGCGCCTGAATGCTATTTTGTGCACCCACCTTAAAAAAAGATACACAATATCAGATTTTCGCCAATATATGTAGTCTGATGTTATGCAGTCAAAAGATGGTTGTGTCGATTGTAGAATACCTAACATCTGGATGATTGATGTATTGTACACCCTTCTTTAAAGTGTGCACGAAATAGCACGGATCCTCATAAAAAAGGGTTAGTTGACTCAAGGTTTTGACCCAGGGTTTATCTTAAACCGGTTCTCTCAAACTCTTGTTTATTGTGGACTTTTTCTGTTCTTTTTCAATTTTTTTTTTGAAATGATTTTTCCTGTTTCCAAAAATGTGTTGTCTACCAAAAAAGATTCATACCCTATTTTTTGAGAGGTGTTCATCCCAACATACCTAATACCATATTTTTCTAAAAATGTGTTTTTGTATTTTATTTTATTTTTTCTCTTATTTGTTGTTTGTTTTTATGTATCTTGAATTCTCATCTTACTATTACATATTTATTCATTGAATAACGTTTCATATGTTTTTTTTTTATCCAAATAGTGTTTCATGTAGTATTTCTTGGATTATATATATGGATATATGATGAGCAATTATATATATGCTAGCTTTCCAAGATAAATAGACATTTTAGAAAGGGACGTATCCCTATAGATTTGAAGTTCAAATTGAGAGAGAGAGAGAGAAATGGCCGGTTGGCTGCTATCATTTTCGAAGTGAGACTCATCTGTCGGCCTATGCTGATCTTAATTACTACTGAAAACGAAGGAAAGAAAAAACAGTGGAGATCCAGCATACAACATGATTTTTACATTGTTTCCTCGAGCTCATGCATAGAGATGATCAATGGCTAATTTTCTGTGACGATCAGAGCTTATTATATATAATATTTTTAATTCTATCATCCATTGATTGAAATTCAGTGATCCATAAGATTAAAAGTTTTAGAATAAGATAATTTTTTGTGAACATTATCGATTTATATGTTGAATAAAACATCATTATCAAAGCTTAGCTCCTAAATCATCTTTATGTAGACTCAATGACTTAAATGGCGTACAAAAGCATGCACACGAAAACAGTATATGCCGATCCATACTCCAAAAAGAAACATCCCACAATGGTTAGTCGTACATTAAGGACATTTTAATTAGGCTATCACTTAAGAAGCACGGACACGGCGAGGGGACACGGACATAGACACGTCGCGAGTTTTTTTTTTTAAAATTTTAACTAAAAACATGACACGACACGAGAACAGGACACATACACGGCACCCTTAAAGGAGTGTCTGTGCTTCTTAGGTTATTACAGTATTATTACCTATATATATGTTGCAACTTGCACCTATATATAGTCGAGAAAAAGAGAGAGCATACGTTACGTTTTATAGGGTCGTCCCTTTGCTCCCAATAGTAAACTTTTATGATATTGCAGACTTATATAACAAAACCCATTTAAAAAAAAAAGAAAAGAAAAAATCAATAAGACAGGTTGGTGTTTAAATAAGGTGTACGCAAGAATAGAATCTAAGTTATTAGTTCAACTCCTAAGAGCATCCACAGTGCTAGCTAAATTTAGCAAAATTTTCTAAAAAGTAATTCGCAATGCATTGTCTAAAAATGTAAATTTAGATTAGCAGGAGAGAGAATTGTGAAAAAATAGACAACATGTAAAAATATATACAAAATTAGATGGGCGGAGTTTGAGAGTGAGCCTGCCATCAGGCGGTATCTGAGAGTGTGCCTGGTCGCCAGGCACACTCTCAGAGTCCGCCTGGTTCCAGGCTAACTCTCAGAGTCCGCCTGGTTCCAGGCTAACTTTGAGAGTCCGCCTGGTACCAGGCTAACTCTCAAAGTCCGCCCAGTTTTTTTTTTTTTTTTTTTAAATCTTACCAAAATTCTTTTTCTTTTTTTTTT
>MVGT01001456.1:70304-80620 GCA_002174775.1 Macleaya cordata
GTAAATGGCGCCCGCGGAGGCAATGGGTGACTTGAGTCCAAACACTGGGTTCACTCTGTCTTTAACCTCACTATCCCAAACATTGAGTTGACAAATTATGCGGCGCATTATTTAGTTAATCTATTTACAAATTCACTTTTCTCCTACACGGCGCGAGATTTATCAAATTGCTCTGCAAATCCACCTTACACTTGTGATTGGCAAACCACACTACCGCTTAAGATCATTACTACTACAAAAAGTAAACCCTTATATCATCTCTACATGGGAAACACAATACAGATATAAGTAAAGTGTAAGAATAAAATAGGTATTAGGTGGGCCCACTTGGTGATAATATAGGCTGATATGATCTAGATATTGAAGAGATCATCGTCAAAAAAATTCAGCCCTTGGATAACCTCCATATGACTCCGCGGGCAATGTAAACCAAGTGTAAATAAATAATATTACGTAACATATCTAATATTTTCTAAAAAGGTGTTAAAAAAAAAGGCAAGTTGAAGACATAAACGACGGCTCGGTGAAGCTTCTTTATGAAGTTTAAATGTACTTAGAAAGGGAGCACATTAGGGGTGTCAATTGGTACCCAAAAACCCGGAACCGAACCGGTACCGGAACCGTTTTTTGCGGTTCCGGGACCTCACTTTGTGGATCCGATAAATTTCGGATCCATTTCGGATCTACCCGTTTTGGATCCGAAATTTTTCGGATCCATTTCGGATCCACCCAACGGGTACCCGCGGGTACCCGGTTCCGTATAAATTCTATAATTTTATAGTTTAATTTACTATTATATAACAATTTTTAAATTTTTTTTAATTTTTTTTAATTAAAAAAAGAACCCAATGACTATTATTTAATAAATTTTATAATAAAATAAATTTTATAATTGAATAAAATACGAAAATACAAAATACAAATAGGTTTTGTGTGAAAAAAATAAAAAAACAATAATTTAAAACGGGTATCGGGTACCCGCGGGTCCTAGCGGTACCGGATCCGGAACCACCAATTGAGGTTCCGGAACCGGAACCGAAAGGATCCGGAACCGCTTCTTATAAACGGGACCGGATCTGGAACCTTTAGGTTCCGATCCGGAACCGACCCGTTGACACCCCTATAGCACATCCTCTTTCCCCAACTTGCATGTTCTCTCCCCGTCTCCCTATTAATTTTGTCTTGTGGGGTTTACATGTAATCGAAGCAACATTCTAAAAAAAAATAAGCCCATTATAAAACTTTTAACCCATAGAAAGTTAATTGAAAAATCAACGATGGTAAATTCATCTTTATATTGAATAATGAAAGATTGATTTTTTAATTAACTTTTTATGCCATTAGATGTCGTAGAATAAATTGAGTTTTTGGTGGAACATTCTTCCAAAAAAAAAAATCAGCCATTGGTTTGACTTCATGTGGACCTCATAACCCTCTCTTTTTTCCCTCTTCTTGTTTTGATCTCGATATTTGTGCACTCTCCTTTAAGGCGGGTGCATGTTCTTTTGTTTTTCATCGTTTCAGTGTTTGATGGTGTAAATTTACTTGTTGAGTGCTATTTTGTACATCCTCATTTAAGAGAGGGTGCACATTCACTCCTATTTCATTGGTTAAGAATTTTACGGTGTTAATGTATTTATTTCATGACTTAATTCACACCCTTAAATACTTAAACCAATAAAAACGAAAGTAAAGTGCACACGATGGCTGCACAAAAATAGTTCTTCGACATTAGGGTCCAGCTCATGTGACGATTGTTGTCCGACGGTGTCATGTTAACTTCTCATCAAATTCACTGATATAGAAATAAACATAGAAATAAAAATTAAACAATGTATACTCATATTGAAATTTTATCTCATAAAAAAAAAATCTCGTTCATAGTTTTTACAAAATTTCTCGCACACAAAAAGAATTTGGAAGAATTTCGAAAAGAGATAAAAAAGAAAGAGAGTGATAAATAAAAGACATGCATATATAAATATATATGCCACGTTCGATCTATGTCTAGACATATACGCAATAAAAATCACATAAATTATGCTTGTAGTATGTCTATTATTTGTCCAACACGAAGACGCTTCTCTTAAAATAAATGCTCATGGATCATAATTGCTAATACTTCAAATGTTAGACGAAGCCGATGGGCCTTTGCACGTTCACTATAAAAAACTGCAAAAAATATTGGGTAATTAACATGAGGAGGGATATTGCAACATACCTTATTGCGATACTATTGCAACATACTTTTTATCGGGCCCACATGAAGATGGTTCGAGAGCTAATTTTTTGTGAGGATATTCTTCTCATCATGTAGATCATCATATTCGAAAATCAGCCCCTTCTAAAAGTTCTAACCCCATAAAAAATTTATCGAAAATTAAAAGAAATCAACAATCTAAAAAAATGTCTAAAATTTGCCAATTTTTCATATGCTAATTTGA
This sequence comes from Macleaya cordata, assembly GCA_002174775.1. NCBI lineage: Eukaryota > Viridiplantae > Streptophyta > Magnoliopsida > Ranunculales > Papaveraceae > Macleaya > Macleaya cordata. The sequence continues at coordinate 72,749 of MVGT01001456.1, forward strand.
AGGTATTAGAACTTTTAGAAGGGACTGATTTTCGAATATGATAATCTACATGATGATGAGAGCATCCTGCACAAAAAAATTAACCCTCGAACCATCTTCATGTAGACCCCATAAAAAATATGTTGCAATAGTGCCGCAATAAGGTATGTTGCAATATCCCTTCTTAATCAACATTGAGCTAATTTTTGGTTCATAGTTTGGTAGATATGTCATTAGTCATATCTACTTTTATTGGTGTTGCTTGGTGCACGTGTGTGTGCTTTTTTGTTCATAGGGCTATTGTTATAAATACAGAGAAGTTCATAATAGAGAATGTGCCACTAATGAACATTGTATTAGCAGTCTTCTGGACGGTGCCGCAAAGGCGCCACGAGGGCGCCATGCAGGCGCCACGAGAACGACACCACCACAGACGCTTCACCTTTTGAGGTTAAAAGTCACTCAGGGGTCTCACTTCATTTTAAGGGGGGTCGATCGAGATGAAAAGGATTGGAGGCCAAGAGAAGAAATGACATCTGGGGAGGGCGCTAGAACGCCATCACCCGGGGGAAGGGCGCCACTACAACAAGGCGCCATTCCCCAGGGCGCCTCTCCCCCCGCCAGGACAGTCCTCACGAGAGAAAGAGACACCAAGAGAGAGTCTAAGCGATACCGTTAGGGTATTTCTCGCCCCAATCATGAAGATCCCTGCCAGGAGAAACCACCCTGACACCTGACGAAGTGGTCCACTGGCCACGTGTCAAGAATATCCTCAAATCTCGTCTCTCTCCTAGAAGAGGAAGGGACAGAAGGGGGTCAAAAAGGGAAAGACCCCCAGGATACCCCAAGAGGGTAAGGCTATAAATACCCGTAAAGGGGAAGGCCTTAGGCAGGCAGAAAAAAAAGGATTCTCTCTCTCTCTCTTTCTAAGGATATTTCGTTCTTCTTCATCCACTCGTCTTTCATCTTGTAAGACCTTTCCTGAAAGAAGTAACAGTCCTTCAAGAATCGCTGAATCCATCAGTCAGATTCGAGGTGACCTTCATCAAACATTCCACGATAATCCATACTCAGATTTGTCCTCTATACAAACATCAACGATAAGAGGTGCTTGAAAATTCTAAATTGTGTACAATCATCCAACATTTTTTAAATTTATTCAAATAAATCGAATTTGAACTCTAAGTCAGGGAATCTTTTTTGAACCAAACTCAAATCTGTGTATCAATAATAACAAATTTGACCAGCTAAATTAGTTTGCCACCTGAATTTGATATGCCCCCATTATACAAGAGAACCGAAATAGAAAAGAAACTATTTGTTTTTCTAATATCTCGATAGCATTCTTAGAATATTTTCATGCATGTTCTGAAGCTGTAGCTTCTTATATCCTACTTTTTTTTAAAATTTAATTTTTTTTTTTGGATATCATACACTTTTTAAAACCAGTAAAAATGACTTGGAACCAGGTTGGCAGGTCACCCTCCGATTATAGTTGTAACATCTCCTCTATCGCATGTAAGCCTGGAAAAATAATTTTTTTTTTTTTTAATATTGTTTATCAGTGTCGTTTGGCCAGAAGCAACGTCAAATTTCCAGGGCTTGTTTTGTGGCATTTGTTTTTTGAGCTTATACTTTTTTCTGTTGGGGAAAATAGGGTCTATATTAAATTGTGCAGCGGAAACAAATAACTATTTTCCCTTCACAGGATCACATGAGGATGCATGAATTAAAACAATAACTTGAAGATCAGATACATACCGTTTAAACGCTTGCATGTAATCACAGATCTTCCTCCTACGTTCTAGATCAGTCGTCAAAAACCTGAAAAGATACAGCAACTGTATTTCGGCCATAACTCTCTAACGGTTGATCCGATTCGCCTAGATGATATATGCTTTTTGTAGGAAATCGAATTTTCTACAACTTTGCGTGAAATAGCGAATCTCCAATTCTGCTCCGAAAAGCCTCAAAACGCGATTTTAAATTCTGACGGGAATATATTACGAATTTTGGGTTTCTAAAACCATAAAGGTCATAACTTGAATTCTAAATTGGGAGAGAGTTTTAGATACACAAGTTAGGGTGGGCTATCTTATGAACCCTATCTCTATTTATAGAGAAAGACTCTCTTCCCATATCTTTAGCTCCAAGTTAGGTCCATATGGGCCCCACTTACTTAAGCTTTTGATTTATTACTTTGAGGTCCATATATCTCATATAATTCTCAAATAATAAATCTAATTGCAGTTAAGTCCACTAAATAACTGCAACTGAATACTCTCAAGTAAATGAATATTATTCAGAAGCCCTTCACTCGTTATACCAGCAAATAGTCCCTCCACTTAACTGATATTCGTAATATACACCAAGGTAACATTAACTATTAATGTCAGCACCTTTCGAGTAATTACATCTTAGTCCTTGCCTGCCATATCATACCATTATAATTATTCTAATAATCCAATAAACATTTTATAGGATCACTGCGCAGTCTAGAATAATTAATACTCTTGATTAGGCTCTCAAGGGAATATCATTTTGGTGTGGATTCCTTATTGACACAAAGTAATCCCACTAAGTGATTTCGACCACCCAACCTACCCAGAATATTGGATCACGTTTGCGTTGTCTGACCTCACTGTTTGGTAGATCAAAGTGAGTAGAAACCAACTTGTAGGGTATACTCTGCTCTCAGGATTTAGGACATTTGCAATTAGCAAGTTTTACAGAATCTTTTTATGTGCTGACAATAACATAAAAAGTATTCTGTCTGACCTGTTCAGTGTATTCTTAATACACCAACACACTGACTTAGAGTCGCCACTCTAGTGATGGAGATACATCACCCTATAATATAGAAGTCTAGTGTATTATAGTCTTATCAGATGAATTGTTCAGATTCATCACTGACTATGAACTATACAAGAATATAAGGAACCAGTAAATTACATCTCTCCATGTATGAACACTTCATACAAATAATTTACTTACAACATCATCTTGTGAACAACACTTAATCCATCATATGAATAAAGTAATAATATAGTATCATGCTTATTAATAAATATAATTTATCAATGTTATCAATTTAAATTGTTTTAGGGCATAAACCCCAACAATCTCCCACTTGCACTAAAAGAATTTAATGTCACAATAGCTACTTATCTTCTGAGAATAAGATTCGTATGTGACACTTGTTTCATCAGCATGAAACCTTCATCTGTAAGTATTCTCATCAGCATGAGAATCAAAACTACCAAGCAGAGCTTTAGAGTAGAGGTTCTACTAAGTTTCTTACAAATACAACCTTGGCTAACCATCTCGCCTAAACAAAGTCTTTGGCATCCGTGGTAGACACTCTCCCACTCGATGATATCCACCAAGATATCTAGAAATAGAATTTCCAGATCTGAATCTGACACAAGGTCAGAATTAATGCAACCAATTATAACACTAACATTTGGACTATTTTGTAACTCCGAATCCAACTGAGATTATCTAAGTCATGCTTTACAGCTCTATAAATCTCAGTACCAAAACTCGACAAATGTTAGCTGACTAAGCCCACCTGTAAGACAAATATCTGATTTTTGTCACTTGCACTTTATGTGAGAGGCTTCCTATTACATAAGCATAGGGAACTGCCTTTCAATTTACTTCCTTTATCAATGTCTATATGACAAAGATTCCAAAAGAGTAATACCACAGAAACATTTTCTATGGAACAGTGCATTCCAAACAAAATCGGTATATTATTGACCCTTACAGTTTTGAGATAGACTAATACTCTAGTTAGCTGATCTAGCAAGGCTTGATCACTAGAATGAAAGAATTTCTCAAAAAGTTCTTTTACATTAACGTCCATTAGATAACCAAATCTTAATAACATTTCAGGTATCATTATAAATGATCATTATGTCATCACTATATAGCTATGGAAACATTATTACTTACTATCCACATCTTATACATAGCCCATCCATATTTAATTAAAATCAACTAACTTGATTTTCTAATTAAATCGGATGCATCAACTTCGAGACATCTACTTCTGTAATAAATGTACAAAGTACTCATGGCCTACTGTAATGAACTTTATCTGGCTTGATTGCAAATGCCAATGTCAATATGCCTCTTGGGAGGATAATATCAACATTATTTGCGATCTAAGAAAATTCTGTTAATTTAATCAAGACTGCCAATGATGTGGTCACAGCAAGTCTCTTTAACGGTCAATCAGAATTTCTTATTCCTTGTAAACTCTTCATCCAATAGTTTTAATATTAGATGAAAGTTTTACAAGATCCCAGACTCGATTAGAATCCAAAGATTCTTCTCTTATCACAACAGTTAACCATTGTCTCGAAATAAATTAGCATTTTCATAGTTTCAGGGACTGAATTCTCATCCTCCAAGAATAAGATCAATTGGGTTCTTGTGAAACCCTCCCACTACGATAAAGTCCCTATGTATTCTAAAATTGAATAACGTAATTCTTGTGTCTCAGCTTTATATCCTGGTGTCAACTTATGCAGTATTCTTAAGAATATAACTTTTCTCTGTAAACACAAACTCCTTTTGCATACCTATAAACAGATACGCTTCTGCTCTTGACTCTGATTTGTCATCCATTCTAAGACAGGATAAATTGTTCATATGGGCTTGGGCCCAAATTACAATTTTCTTGTCGAAGAACCTGACGATTCATAAGTTAAAAACGGAAGACTACTAACTGTTACCCAAGGTATATGTCAGAAGAAAGTAATGAATTATAATCTACCATAGATTTCATCGTATCCAGTGCATATTCTGTGTCTTCACTTATTACACCATTCTACTGGAAGAATCTAAGTGTAATAAATTGGTTCTCAACTTAGCATGTACCATATAAGTCAAAAGGGTGTTTGCCATTTACGATCGTATCGAATGACGAAACTTACCTCTTAATGTCTTATGGTTCCACATACAACAATGAGTACCTAAACAAGTCAATCACTAAAACCTTCTACCTTCCTTTCAAAGGAACTCTTAATCACTAAACTCTGAATCGTATTCAGATTAAAGTGACTAAGTTTATAGATTTTAGCGATAACTTGAAATAACTGAAGAAACAATTTATTCAACGAATTCCAAGAAAAATAATTCATCCAAGTGTAATGAGAAAAGCTAAGGATTATTATCAATGTACAACTACGAATGTCATCTAATGCATTCTTAATAAAACTTAATGAGAACAGATGGACTGTATACCTATTCTTGTAAAGATATAATACAGTCAATCATGTTTTCATATTTTATTCCGTACACGATGATAATCATTGAGACTCCTAATTGTCGAGTATCCTATTTTGCCGTATTTAGAAACACTTTCTATTTGGCATCTATTACTTTTTCTATACTTACCATCTCGATATGATCAACTTTAGGAATTACTGGGTACTTCTTCTTTGGTTTCATGTCATAAAGACATACACAAAGATGATTATCTAGTTTTATGATCACCGGAATACAACTTGAATGTTTTCCACTTTTTCATGAAAAGTGTGTAGAGGAATCTACTCGGAAAACAAATCTAGTTAGGCTCTAAGGAACTACAATGTCCCAGCATATCAGGTATATGCTGACTAATTGATGTTCCTACACCTCATAGTGTTCATATAACTTTTCGTTATCTGTCAAACAGAACGATTCTGATCCCCAACCTTTCCTATAATGTCACTAGTAAATGTAAAGTACCGATGTTAGTGTTATAACACTTAGACATCAACTTTTCACCTACTTATGACATTTTTCCAATCAGTTCCTGGTAATAATAGGATTCCGTAAATCCTGGATACACAGTCTAAAGTACATAAAGTACTTTACTGCATTTAATGACAGTTATCTAATTCGCATCTAGTCCACATGATTTATGTCAAATTTATTGGTTTACATTTAAAATGTGTTACAAGTGAGAACTATTGAACTACTAAGCATGAAATACTAAAACAACATGAGTTTGAAAAAATTTTAATTTATAGTAGTTCCCTCTAATTACTATAAATATCGGATAACTGATTGTGTATACAGACATCAATCCTATGGGATATCTGTATGTATACCAAAACAGTTGAAATCCCATTTCATCAAAAGAACCTATCCTGACATCTCATGTCAAAGTTGTTTTGACATCCGATTTTGTTCTGACCCCTAAATTAATGACAAATCCTCGTTCCTATGGGAAGCGTTCTTTATTCATCATTTAGTTAAGTGTGGTCCACCATCTCAGTTCAGAATGCTAGAAGATATAGAAACAGTCTCCTATGGGAGATCTCTTTCTACACTCTAGTCCGAATACCGTGCTTATTAAAGCAATCCAAGCCAATAAGCTGCTAGGATGTACTATTCCTATGGGCATTAGACCCCTAGCCTTATTCTTGGACCGATGGTGGAGGGTCGTGGGATTGTGTTTCCATGAACACAATCCCTCTCCCACTTAATTAATTAAAATGAGGGATATATTTTAGAGTTTTAGAAAAAATGTGCATTTGTGTAAAGTCTATTATATTTCTATACATATAATGTACAATATAAAATTACACATTAATAAACATCTAATGTTAATAATTCAACACATATTTCTAAAAACTAATACATACAAACTATACATTTAATGCATATATCTATTGTATGTAATTATACATCTCATGTATATAATTCAGAGCATTAAAGTGTTGCATACATCACATGTATCAACTAAGTCCATATACATCACATGTATATCGTATAAGGAGTTCTCAATTATTTAATTGATTGATCAATAGATTCGTAACCATAAAATTCTATCACATAGAGCTTGTACACGATTCATCACATCTAGGGATTAATTGGGTGCTTGGATTATCCATTTCAGTAAAATAAACCTTTTAAAATACTTTTTAAAAATGAAACCCTGAAGAAAAACTATTTTTCCTCAATATCTGCCAAAAACAGATTGTACACTGACATAGAATGGACCGGCAAGGGCAAGTACCGACTCTGGTCTAACAAGCCGGAGTCAAAAGTTGAAAAACAGTTTTTCAGGGTCTGGGTCGGTCTGGTTCGGATCGATTTGAGTTGCTTGACTAGTCTGACTTAGGTTGAGTCGCCTGACTAGTCTGACTCGGATAGAGTCGCCTGACTAATCTGACTCGGTTTAAGTCGTACGAGTCAACTCTGATCAATTGTAAACCCTTGGTCAATTGACAAACTGGTTAGGTCAGCAATTAACTGGGTCAACCCTTACTGGTTGGTGGGTAATTTTCTGGTTGAACCATCTGGGTCAGGTTGACCCGATTCGCCCCGTTTGGTTCTATTTGACTTGGTCTAGCTAAGCTGCATCGGTATGACCTTTTGTGAGGAGCACTGGATCATACTTGTATACTACACACGTTCACAGCACACATGTGTGGCACAACAAAGTACTACACTCATGCGCACGTGTGGACCGTACACGCACCAGCTCCCACTACACAACATCACACACATACATCAAGCATGTGTACCGCACACACGTATGATGCATAGATACACCACACACATGCACACACGTGCGCTCCATATATGCCACAACCTTGTTGGACCACGGACTAACTCACAGGTTGAACCATGTGGTATCCGATCTGGTCTAGTCGGGTTGATATGCGAGTTGAATGGGTTAGGTCGATCTGACCTGCGAGCTGACCCACGGGTTAGACCGTGAGTCCACGGACCGAGTAAACGAGTTTGGATATTAGATTATCGGGTCAGCAATTTTGGTCAGGTTACCGGGTTGTTGGATCAGGCCAACGGGTCTGTACATGGGCGACTGGGTAGGGTCATTGGTTGGAGTGAACCAACCAAACAGTCCCTAACAATGTCCACATCCAAACA
>MVGT01001456.1:81562-121962 GCA_002174775.1 Macleaya cordata
TTTTTGTAGGAAATCGAATTTTCTACAACTTTGCGTGAAATAGCGAATCTCCAATTCTGCTCCGAAAAGCTTCAAAACGCGATTTTAAATTCTGAAGGGAATATATTACGAATTTTGGGTTTCTAAAACCATAAAGGTCATAACATGAATTCTAAATTGGGAGATAGTTTTAGATACACAAGTTAGGGTGGGCTATCTTATGAACCCTATCTCTATTTATAGAGAAAGACTCTCTTCCCATATCTTTAGCTCCAAGTTAGGTCCATATGGGCCCCACTTACTTAAGCTTTTGATTTATTACTTTGAGGTCCATATATCTCATATAATTCTCAAATAATAAATCTAATTGCAGTTAAGTCCACTAAATAACTGCAACTGAATACTCTCAAGTAAATGAATATTATTCAGAAGCCCTTCACTCGTTATACCAGCAAATAGTCCCTCCACTTAACTGATATTCGTAATATACACCAAGGTAACATTAACTATTAATGTCAGCACCTTTCGAGTAATTACATCTTAGTCCTTGCCTGCCATATCATACCATTATAATTATTCTAATAATCCAATAAACATTTTATAGGATCACTGCGCAGTCTAGAATAATTAATACTCTTGATTAGGCTCTCAAGGGAATATCATTTTGGTGTGGATTCCTTATTGACACAAAGTAATCCCACTAAGTGATTTCGACCACCCAACCTACCCAGAATATTGGATCACGTTTGCGTTGTCTGACCTCACTGTTTGGTAGATCAAAGTGAGTAGAAACCAACTTGTAGGGTATACTCTGCTCTCAGGATTTAGGACATTTGCAATTAGCAAGTTTTACAGAATCTTTTTATGTGCTGACAATAACATAAAAAGTATTCTGTCTGACCTGTTCAGTGTATTCTTAATACACCAACACACTGACTTAGAGTCGCCACTCTAGTGATGGAGATACATCACCCTATAATATAGAAGTCTAGTGTATTATAGTCTTATCAGATGAATTGTTCAGATTCATCACTGACTATGAACTATACAAGAATATAAGGAACCAGTAAATTACATCTCTCCATGTATGAACACTTCATACAAATAATTTACTTACAACATCATCTTGTGAACAACACTTAATCCATCATATGAATAAAGTAATAATATAGTATCATGCTTATTAATAAATATAATTTATCAATGTTATCAATTTAAATTGTTTTAGGGCATAAACCCCAACAATCTCCCACTTGCACTAAAAGAATTTAATGTCACAATAGCTACTTATCTTCTGAGAATAAGATTCGTATGTGACACTTGTTTCATCAGCATGAAACCTTCATCTGTAAGTATTCTCATCAGCATGAGAATCAAAACTACCAAGCAGAGCTTTAGAGTAGAGGTTCTACTAAGTTTCTTACAAATACAACCTTGGCTAACCATCTCGCCTAAACAAAGTCTTTGGCATCCGTGGTAGACACTCTCCCACTCGATGATATCCACCAAGATATCTAGAAATAGAATTTCCAGATCTGAATCTGACACAAGGTCAGAATTAATGCAACCAATTATAACACTAACATTTGGACTATTTTGTAACTCCGAATCCAACTGAGATTATCTAAGTCATGCTTTACAGCTCTATAAATCTCAGTACCAAAACTCGACAAATGTTAGCTGACTAAGCCCACCTGTAAGACAAATATCTGATTTTTGTCACTTGCACTTTATGTGAGAGGCTTCCTATTACATAAGCATAGGGAACTGCCTTTCAATTTACTTCCTTTATCAATGTCTATATGACAAAGATTCCAAAAGAGTAATACCACAGAAACATTTTCTATGGAACAGTGCATTCCAAACAAAATCGGTATATTATTGACCCTTACAGTTTTGAGATAGACTAATACTCTAGTTAGCTGATCTAGCAAGGCTTGATCACTAGAATGAAAGAATTTCTCAAAAAGTTCTTTTACATTAACGTCCATTAGATAACCAAATCTTAATAACATTTCAGGTATCATTATAAATGATCATTATGTCATCACTATATAGCTATGGAAACATTATTACTTACTATCCACATCTTATACATAGCCCATCCATATTTAATTAAAATCAACTAACTTGATTTTCTAATTAAATCGGATGCATCAACTTCGAGACATCTACTTCTGTAATAAATGTACAAAGTACTCATGGCCTACTGTAATGAACTTTATCTGGCTTGATTGCAAATGCCAATGTCAATATGCCTCTTGGGAGGATAATATCAACATTATTTGCGATCTAAGAAAATTCTGTTAATTTAATCAAGACTGCCAATGATGTGGTCACAGCAAGTCTCTTTAACGGTCAATCAGAATTTCTTATTCCTTGTAAACTCTTCATCCAATAGTTTTAATATTAGATGAAAGTTTTACAAGATCCCAGACTCGATTAGAATCCAAAGATTCTTCTCTTATCACAACAGTTAACCATTGTCTCGAAATAAATTAGCATTTTCATAGTTTCAGGGACTGAATTCTCATCCTCCAAGAATAAGATCAATTGGGTTCTTGTGAAACCCTCCCACTACGATAAAGTCCCTATGTATTCTAAAATTGAATAACGTAATTCTTGTGTCTCAGCTTTATATCCTGGTGTCAACTTATGCAGTATTCTTAAGAATATAACTTTTCTCTGTAAACACAAACTCCTTTTGCATACCTATAAACAGATACGCTTCTGCTCTTGACTCTGATTTGTCATCCATTCTAAGACAGGATAAATTGTTCATATGGGCTTGGGCCCAAATTACAATTTTCTTGTCGAAGAACCTGACGATTCATAAGTTAAAAACGGAAGACTACTAACTGTTACCCAAGGTATATGTCAGAAGAAAGTAATGAATTATAATCTACCATAGATTTCATCGTATCCAGTGCATATTCTGTGTCTTCACTTATTACACCATTCTACTGGAAGAATCTAAGTGTAATAAATTGGTTCTCAACTTAGCATGTACCATATAAGTCAAAAGGGTGTTTGCCATTTACGATCGTATCGAATGACGAAACTTACCTCTTAATGTCTTATGGTTCCACATACAACAATGAGTACCTAAACAAGTCAATCACTAAAACCTTCTACCTTCCTTTCAAAGGAACTCTTAATCACTAAACTCTGAATCGTATTCAGATTAAAGTGACTAAGTTTATAGATTTTAGCGATAACTTGAAATAACTGAAGAAACAATTTATTCAACGAATTCCAAGAAAAATAATTCATCCAAGTGTAATGAGAAAAGCTAAGGATTATTATCAATGTACAACTACGAATGTCATCTAATGCATTCTTAATAAAACTTAATGAGAACAGATGGACTGTATACCTATTCTTGTAAAGATATAATACAGTCAATCATGTTTTCATATTTTATTCCGTACACGATGATAATCATTGAGACTCCTAATTGTCGAGTATCCTATTTTGCCGTATTTAGAAACACTTTCTATTTGGCATCTATTACTTTTTCTATACTTACCATCTCGATATGATCAACTTTAGGAATTACTGGGTACTTCTTCTTTGGTTTCATGTCATAAAGACATACACAAAGATGATTATCTAGTTTTATGATCACCGGAATACAACTTGAATGTTTTCCACTTTTTCATGAAAAGTGTGTAGAGGAATCTACTCGGAAAACAAATCTAGTTAGGCTCTAAGGAACTACAATGTCCCAGCATATCAGGTATATGCTGACTAATTGATGTTCCTACACCTCATAGTGTTCATATAACTTTTCGTTATCTGTCAAACAGAACGATTCTGATCCCCAACCTTTCCTATAATGTCACTAGTAAATGTAAAGTACCGATGTTAGTGTTATAACACTTAGACATCAACTTTTCACCTACTTATGACATTTTTCCAATCAGTTCCTGGTAATAATAGGATTCCGTAAATCCTGGATACACAGTCTAAAGTACATAAAGTACTTTACTGCATTTAATGACAGTTATCTAATTCGCATCTAGTCCACATGATTTATGTCAAATTTATTGGTTTACATTTAAAATGTGTTACAAGTGAGAACTATTGAACTACTAAGCATGAAATACTAAAACAACATGAGTTTGAAAAAATTTTAATTTATAGTAGTTCCCTCTAATTACTATAAATATCGGATAACTGATTGTGTATACAGACATCAATCCTATGGGATATCTGTATGTATACCAAAACAGTTGAAATCCCATTTCATCAAAAGAACCTATCCTGACATCTCATGTCAAAGTTGTTTTGACATCCGATTTTGTTCTGACCCCTAAATTAATGACAAATCCTCGTTCCTATGGGAAGCGTTCTTTATTCATCATTTAGTTAAGTGTGGTCCACCATCTCAGTTCAGAATGCTAGAAGATATAGAAACAGTCTCCTATGGGAGATCTCTTTCTACACTCTAGTCCGAATACCGTGCTTATTAAAGCAATCCAAGCCAATAAGCTGCTAGGATGTACTATTCCTATGGGCATTAGACCCCTAGCCTTATTCTTGGACCGATGGTGGAGGGTCGTGGGATTGTGTTTCCATGAACACAATCCCTCTCCCACTTAATTAATTAAAATGAGGGATATATTTTAGAGTTTTAGAAAAAATGTGCATTTGTGTAAAGTCTATTATATTTCTATACATATAATGTACAATATAAAATTACACATTAATAAACATCTAATGTTAATAATTCAACACATATTTCTAAAAACTAATACATACAAACTATACATTTAATGCATATATCTATTGTATGTAATTATACATCTCATGTATATAATTCAGAGCATTAAAGTGTTGCATACATCACATGTATCAACTAAGTCCATATACATCACATGTATATCGTATAAGGAGTTCTCAATTATTTAATTGATTGATCAATAGATTCGTAACCATAAAATTCTATCACATAGAGCTTGTACACGATTCATCACATCTAGGGATTAATTGGGTGCTTGGATTATCCATTTCAGTAAAATAAACCTTTTAAAATACTTTTTAAAAATGAAACCCTGAAGAAAAACTATTTTTCCTCAATATCTGCCAAAAACAGATTGTACACTGACATAGAATGGACCGGCAAGGGCAAGTACCGACTCTGGTCTAACAAGCCGGAGTCAAAAGTTGAAAAACAGTTTTTCAGGGTCTGGGTCGGTCTGGTTCGGATCGATTTGAGTTGCTTGACTAGTCTGACTTAGGTTGAGTCGCCTGACTAGTCTGACTCGGATAGAGTCGCCTGACTAATCTGACTCGGTTTAAGTCGTACGAGTCAACTCTGATCAATTGTAAACCCTTGGTCAATTGACAAACTGGTTAGGTCAGCAATTAACTGGGTCAACCCTTACTGGTTGGTGGGTAATTTTCTGGTTGAACCATCTGGGTCAGGTTGACCCGATTCGCCCCGTTTGGTTCTATTTGACTTGGTCTAGCTAAGCTGCATCGGTATGACCTTTTGTGAGGAGCACTGGATCATACTTGTATACTACACACGTTCACAGCACACATGTGTGGCACAACAAAGTACTACACTCATGCGCACGTGTGGACCGTACACGCACCAGCTCCCACTACACAACATCACACACATACATCAAGCATGTGTACCGCACACACGTATGATGCATAGATACACCACACACATGCACACACGTGCGCTCCATATATGCCACAACCTTGTTGGACCACGGACTAACTCACAGGTTGAACCATGTGGTATCCGATCTGGTCTAGTCGGGTTGATATGCGAGTTGAATGGGTTAGGTCGATCTGACCTGCGAGCTGACCCACGGGTTGGACCGTGAGTCCACGGACCGAGTAAACGAGTTTGGATATTAGGTTATCGGGTCAGAAATTTTGGTCAGGTTACCGGGTTGTCGGATCGGGCCAACGGGTCTGTACATGGGCGACTAGGTAGGGTCATTGGTTGGAGTGAACCAACCAAACAGTCCCTAACAATGTCCACATCCAAACACCTCCTAACCCAAATCCTTATACCCTAACCTATCCCAAAATAACTTATCTTAACTCAATCCAAACATTCCTTAAGAAAAAACTCTTTTTCTTAATTATGCCTAGCCAAACAACACTTAAGAAAAAACATTTTTTTTTTTTAATATGTCAAACCAAACAACACTTAAGAAAAAACACTTTTTCCTTAATATGTCAAACCAAACAACACTTAATAAAAAACACTTTTTCCTTAGTATGTCAAACCAAACAACACTTAATTGCTAATGGGTCGCCCCTTAACAGTTACTGGATTTCCCCTTAACAGTCAATGGGTTACCCCATAACAGTTCGTGGGTTACCCCATAACAGTCAGCAGGTTACCCCTTAACAGTTCTGGGTTACCCCATAGTAATTAGCAGGTTACCCCATAACAGTTCTGGGTTACCCCATAGCAATTCGTGGGTTACCTCATAGCAATTAGCAGGTTACCCCATAACAGTTTGTGGGTTACCTCAACAGTTTCAGGTCACCTCATAACAGTTTTGAGTTGCCCCATAACCGTTCTTGGGTTACCCCATAACAGTTCGTGGGTTACCTCATAACAGTTTCAGGTCACCTCATAACATTTTTGAGTTACCCCATAACCGTTCTTGGGTTACCCCTTAACAGCTAATAGGTCAACCCTTAACCAAAACTATAACAATAGCATTAAAACTTTAACTATTAAAGTTCTGATGTTATCAAGAAATAGCCTGGTTGTATCAAACCTAATAATAACCAAAATTTATAACATCACAACTATATCTCATATTGCTCTGACGTTAACAAAATTACCTGGTTATATCAAACCTTAATTAAAACTCTTAATTAAGAAATCTTTTAATTAGAAACTCTATTTAATTAATTAAACACTTTAACTAATTAAAAATTCTAATTAAAACTTTCTTTAATTAAACAATTTAACCAAAGAAACCCTAAAACTAACCCATGACTCCTTGCCTATTTTTTTTTTTTTTTTTTTTTTATAAAACCTTTTCCTGAATCAAAATAAAATTAATAAACAAGAACTACTAATTTTTGTTAAACCGATTAAAACACACTTTTAATCCTTTTCTTTTTTGAAAAATTTAGAAACCCTTTCTTTTGGTCAAGAACAACAAGAATACTATTTTCTTTTTCTTGGATCCCAATCTAATCTTTGTGTACAGACCTTTTACCAAAAATTAATCCAACCCTTATCAATCTCATTGATATAAATTTAATCCCTAAGTATTTTGGATCAATCAAACCCTTAAATAATCAGGAACAACCTTAAATAAAAAGATTTCATGTAATAATTCATGCAGTGCCTCAAGCCTGCTCTGATACCACTGTTGGGGAAAATAGGGTCTAGATTAAATTGTGCAGCGGAAACAAATAACTATTTTCCCTTCACAAGATCACATGAGGATGCATGAATTAAAACAATAACTTGAAGATCAGATACATACCGTTTGAACGCTTGCATGTAATCCCAGATCTTCCTCCCACATTCTGGATCAATCGTCGAAAACCCGAAAAGATACAGCAACTGTATTTCGGCCATAACTCTCTAACGGTTGATCCGATTCGCCTACATGATATATGCTTTTTGTAGGAAATCGAATTTTCTACAACTTTGCGTGAAATAGCGAATCTCCAATTCTGCTCCGAAAAGCCTCAAAACGCGATTTTAAATTCTGACGGGAATATATTACGAATTTTGGGTTTCTAAAACCATAAAGCTCATAACTTGAATTCTAAATTGGGAGAGAGTTTTAGATACACAAGTTAGGGTGGGCTATCTTATGAACCCTATCTCTATTTATAGAGAAAGACTCTCTTCCCATATCTTTAGCTCCAAGTTAGGTCCATATGGGCCCCACTTACTTAAGCTTTTGATTTATTACTTTGAGGTCCATATATCTCATATAATTCTCAAATAATAAATCTAATTGCAGTTAAGTCCACTAAATAACTGCAACTGAATACTCTCAAGTAAATGAATATTATTCAGAAGCCCTTCACTCGTTATACCAGCAAATAGTCCCTCCACTTAACTGATATTCGTAATATACACCAAGGTAACATTAACTATTAATGTCAGCACCTTTCGAGTAATTACATCTTAGTCCTTGCCTGCCATATCATACCATTATAATTATTCTAATAATCCAATAAACATTTTATAGGATCACTGCGCAGTCTAGAATAATTAATACTCTTGATTAGGCTCTCAAGGGAATATCATTTTGGTGTGGATTCCTTATTGACACAAAGTAATCCCACTAAGTGATTTCGACCACCCAACCTACCCAGAATATTGGATCACGTTTGCGTTGTCTGACCTCACTGTTTGGTAGATCAAAGTGAGTAGAAACCAACTTGTAGGGTATACTCTGCTCTCAGGATTTAGGACATTTGCAATTAGCAAGTTTTACAGAATCTTTTTATGTGCTGACAATAACATAAAAAGTATTCTGTCTGACCTGTTCAGTGTATTCTTAATACACCAACACACTGACTTAGAGTCGCCACTCTAGTGATGGAGATACATCACCCTATAATATAGAAGTCTAGTGTATTATAGTCTTATCAGATGAATTGTTCAGATTCATCACTGACTATGAACTATACAAGAATATAAGGAACCAGTAAATTACATCTCTCCATGTATGAACACTTCATACAAATAATTTACTTACAACATCATCTTGTGAACAACACTTAATCCATCATATGAATGAAGTAATAATATAGTATCATGCTTATTAATAAATATAATTTATCAATGTTATCAATTTAAATTATTTTAGGGCATAAACCCCAACATTTTCACCTTCATAATCAATATTTGATCGTTATACCAAACGGCCCCTAATTACAAAACCAAAATTTATGACCTGGACCAGGTGAGTTTTTTATTTTTTATTTTTTATGAGAAAAGCTTTTTATTAACAGCCACGTGTCCTAAGTAAGTAGTTAGCCGCTATAACTGCCGGTTACACCCAACAAAAATGTCGCCACGTTACTCCCAAGAATAGGGAAGAATCTTTTTGTTGTTTAAGATAACAATAAAAGTGTCAGCTCTGAAGTATGCTACACCATTTTTTACCCAAAAGCTTGACCATCGGATGATATTTGAACGGTGAGAGATTGGTTGCGGATACAATATAGCAACTTCCTTAGGAGGACGCTAACACACCTTTCTAGGCAATTGGGAGGAAGAAGAAGAATCAACGACCAACTGATAGACTCTGACGGTTTGACCTAAATAAAATAGTGCAATTTTTTAAAATAATAATAATTTGAAATAAATAGTTCTAATTAAAACAATACAAAAAAAAAAAATTGTCAAAATCTAGCCAAAGGTTGAATTGAAAACCAAAGGCGACGTTGGAAATGCGACCTTCTCTTCTTCATTCAAACGTAGCGGCCATTAATCAAAACAACAGCGAAGAAATTGCAGACGAGAACAAAATAACCAATCAAAATTCAAATCATCATCATCTCTCTAAATTAACTCGTCTTTTAGGTTTTTGTTTTTTTTACTTTCTCTCTCTAGAACGAAGGAAAGAACGATCAATTGATTGATAGATTGGTGGATCTATTTTTCTAAAATGAGCGGAGGATGGGAGAGGGTTAGATCATCAAAGTCCCGTTTAGGAGGAGGAGGAGGAGGTGGAGGAAGGGAAAGATTGAGGAGTATGGACATAAGCGATCATCATTCTTCTTCTTCTTCGTCTTCGATTACTACCAGAACCGTTACACTAGGTCGTGTTCAACCCCAACATCCTGCTCACCGCACCATCTATTGCAACGATCGTGAGGCTAATTTCTCCGTCCATTTCAAGGTTTTTATTATTTAATTTTTCTCTCTCTCTCTCTAGATTAGTTTTTAATGGATTACATAATTAATGATCTGAATTGGATATGTTTTAAGGGTTTGTTGAATTTGTTTAAACGTCGAAAGTAGTTTTTGATATTATTGTGGAACAATTGTTTGAAACAAATCTCACTCTGTGTTATATTTATTGGCAACTTTTATGGGTAAATGTCTAAAAGTGTGCAGAATTGTGAATTAGTATTTTGATTGGATGTTAGGATCCTATATGTCTCATATTGGCCAAGTATGATTAGTCGTTTGTGTTTGTAGTCTTGGGCACCCTCCACTTGTAATCCGGTTTTTTTCAGGGGTGAGTTCTACCCATGGGTTCATATCATTTCGTGTTAGAGCCTAGCGCTATGTCAAGTATAGAGATTGGATGTTGTATGGGTTGCAGTTCTGTAGTTTCCATCGAGGAAAGGTCAACCTGGAGTAGAGTGTGAAATATTCTAAGGGGGAAGAGGGCTACCTGCAGCTAGAGTGCAAGCTACCTAGAGAGAAAGCCGCAGAAGACCTTTTCTGCAGAGCATGGTGGTATGTTAGGATCCTAAATGTCCGATTCTAAGGGGGAAGAGGGCTACCTGCAGCTAGAGTGCAAGCTACCTAGAGAGAAAGCCGCATAAGACATTTTCTGCAGAGCATGGTGGTATGTTAGGATCCTAAATGTCCGATATCAGCCAAGTATGGGATTGGTGATGTGTATATGTACTCTTGGGCACCCTCTCCTTCCAAGCTGGTTTTCAGGGTGGAGAACTAGTAAACGCCTTTTGTCGAGGTTGTGTTGGATAGAGTTCAAAGCATCAAAGCACAAATCATCATCTAGTTGAGTTTTTTGCTGAAATATTAATGATTCAACTAGAACTTGATGGTTTTGTTTGCCAGACTGTATATGTCAAAGCAACTTCTTGTTCAATCAAAGCATAAAATGACACATACAGGGCCTTATTTACATATCTATCTTCTTGTTGTATTGTTACATTCTGCTTTCAGTTTATTTTTATTAGAATGGGTTCATAGATCGTCTAAAACATGAAAATGCATTGTCGTCTATGATAAAGGTTTGTATATTACTACTTCTAAAACAAAAAAACAAAAAAAATCATATTCTTCTTGTAAATTTTTTTATCACAGATCTATAGCTTCTCTTTCACAATTGTATCTGTTCTGTATAGAGTGGACCTTGTCCCTAAAGTAAAGAGGTTTGATTATTCTCCTGTCATTTTTTTTTTTCAGGGAAATTCTATATCAACTACGAAATACAACGTTCTGACCTTTTTACCAAAAGGGTTGTTTGAACAGGTAACCTTGTGTTAGTTACCATGGGCTATATGAGAATGGAATTGATAATACGATCATTTGAATATATTTTATAGTCATTTCAATAATTAGCTGTTAGGATTTATAGTACTTCATGCTATCGAACACTGATACATTCTTGTTTCATTCATTTTATGATCCTGAAAAGTTTCTTTGTTTTTTGCACTGACAGTTCAGGCGGGTAGCTAATCTCTACTTTCTTATGATCTCCATCTTATCAACGACACCTATCAGGTACTCTATCCATGTCAAAGTAGTGTCCATTTAACATCTTCGTGCACCATATATTGCTGGGATTAAGTAATATACTCTGTTCAAGTTATTATTATGATCCATTATTACTTATTAACTATAGAGAATGACTTGTATACTAAAAAATGTTTCTTTTTCATGCAGTCCTGTGCATCCTATAACGAATGTAGTCCCACTTAGTCTAGTGCTTTTTGCCTCTCTTGTCAAGGAGGCTTTCGAAGATTGGGTAAGTATCCTGTGCAACTTAAACATTTTAATTTGCACCAATGAGTGTCTTACTGATATATATTAAGGCTGTTTCTATAGGGTTAAATTCTGTTTGTTATCTTACTTCGGTGTTAGCATGTATTTTCCTTTAATTTTTTTGTCATGGAAATTGGTGTATTTCAGATTTTATTTTTAGAATTATTATTTGGAAGAACATTTAACTTATCTAATTTATTTATTTCTATTTTTATCTCAATCTGCACAACAGAAACGCCTGCACAATGATAAGGTTATAAATAGTACGCCTATAGATGTACTGCAAGATCAGAAGTGGGAGAGTATTCCCTGGAGGAAGCTACAGGTTGGGGACATTGTCAGAGTAAGTCTTCTCAACCTGTTGTGAAAGTTAGATTTGATTTGACGTTATGTTCTAACTTCTATGAGATGAGTTGACTGTTGTCATCTTTTTATAACAAGAGACACCTACTTCTCCCAGTAGAAGTCTTCTCTTTGTGACCCTGGAAGCAGTGGGTGGTGGTTCTCCCAATTATTGTTGTCAATATTACCCAAGGCACATCTTGCATGGATTTTTGCATACCAAATCATGGGCATGCATGTATGAGAAAGTGCTCGTTGCAAGCTCTTGTTGAATTATCGTGAATTCTGATTCATCATCAGTTTTTGGTGCACATATTTCTTGTATGTTCTAGTAATCTAATAGTTTCATTTCTTCATTCTGATCCCTGATTTATCTCACTAAATTTTAATGTCGACATAGGTAAGTGGAGTCTCTGTTTTTTTTTTTTTTTTTTAATCTATTGGATTTTGTTTCCATAGTGACAACTTCTCAGGAACTTTCCCTTCTTCCACTGAGCAGATACCTCATATTTTTCTGATTTTGCTTTCATCCCTGCACTTCCTCTACAATTTCTCCAATTATGTTCGCAGTGTTTCTCTGAAGACCTCTTTTTGTTCCCTGTGCAATTTGCTTTTTTAGGCAAAGAAAATAAACTGTTTCTGTTGTTCTTGGTGTGAGTAAGTTAATCAAGCATTACCTTTTTGGTTAATTTTCTATTCTGATGGTTTGAGAAGGGCCTCCTAATTTGGCTATTCATGTGTGCAGAGAATCGAATAATCTGTCTAAATCGTGTTAATGATTATTTATTTATCATGTGCGGCTCCATACCCATGGAGTTGGAGTATGCCTGGTTTGTTACTTAACCAAGACAAGGACACCTAGGTTCTTACATACGAAACAGTATTGTTGCCAACAGGAAAATTTATAGAAAAGGAGTGTCCAAATGTTACATAGCTGGTTTGGGCCAAGGGGTGGGGAGGTGTTGTTGATCCTTCATATCTGTTTTTCTTTTTTACTTCTTATCCTTTCAGTATTATCTGTCTCTATGAAAAAGTAACCTTTGAATTTAGGTATAGTGGATTTGGATGCTATTCTTTTATTTGTTATTGGTTTTATACTGTTTTCTTGTACTTCTGAATTTTATGTCTATTCCTTTGCTTTACAAAGTAGGTACTGTTTTATGTTGTTAGTTTCACTTTGTATCTGTAATTGCATTCAGAGAATTACCCTGCAATCTTTAAGTAGGTGGCATGCTTATTCCCTGCACAGAAAAAAGCTAAATGATAAACTAACATGGTTGACTACGTTTAAGGTTGTTATTGTTATATCAGTAATTTCTTTGGAGAGTACCTGAAGAAATGAATGAACTTATTTTCCCGTTAGTGCTTGTCCGCTGAGACATGCAGCTTTCTTGATTCTTAGGATACTTAAGCTTTTATTCAAAGTTGAATGCTGCCTTTTTTGCAGGTTAAGCAGGATAGCTTCTTTCCTGCTGATCTACTGTTCCTTGCTAGTACAAATCCAGATGGCGTCTGTTATATTGAGGTTTTATGTCATGTTTTAACTCGATTACATTAAAACTCTGCTGATCTTTTTAGTTTCAACGTGCTTACTATAAAAAACTAAGAATACAATACTATATTTTCTTTACAGGAAAGAAAGAAAATAAAAGAATGATAATATTTGGTTTATACTATGACTGATTTTAGGTCCTTCTTTTTGAGGTAACAGACGTCAAATCTTGATGGTGAGACAAATTTGAAGATCAGAAAAGCATTGGAAAGGACTTGGGATTACTTGACTCCTGATAAAACCTCTGAGTTTAAAGGTTTAACCTTTTCTTAATGAACCACCCACCTTAAATTCTTCTTTAAAGATGTTTCATTTGATCAAAACTGTCTTAGCGATCTCTTTTCCCCTCAAACAGCTGCCCAGTGCCCACTATATATTTAGATTGTTGTAAACATTCTGCAAAAGATTGACATGGCAGTTGGTGTAAATATCACTTTACTTACTTGCTTCTCATTTTAATGTCTAATAGTTGTTTTCATAGCCATCTTTACCATTCTGGTCTTTTCTCGTTGACCTTGCATACTTTATTGGCAGACCTCCTTACAATTTTAATTCTCGTATAATTAACTCTCTATTGATCAGTGTGCTTAACCATTTTTTGATTATTGTTGTGTAACAAAAATGAACCGTAATGGTGCCGTATATACAGAACTGTAATGCATTATGCATATATGAAATAAAGTTGGAAGAGTACTCTAATCACTTTTTTACGTTTTTCCGTTCCAGTTGATGCTGCATTAGAACAGGAGTCGGTGATTTAGGAAGCAATACTACTCCCCTCTTGAGAACATACTACTGTTTATGTCTCTTTAGACACCATTAAACATTTTAGTTTTACCTAGAAAGGCACAACATCCATAGAAAGGAGCATTAGTGCAGCTAGTTTTCACACAACCAATTGGTCAGTGAGAAGATCTTTCTTTGGGTAGTAATCAGTATGAAATTGTTAGCCCTGGCTTAAGAATCTGGAGTGTTATTTTCACCCTTATCTTGAGCTGTTTTCTGAATGTTGGTTTGAAATTGAATGAATTGTTAATAGAAAGATTTTGTTATGAACTATCGAATTCACCTTATAAGTTTTCTAGTAAATCAAGATTTAAGATCTCGTTGCGATCAAATGTCTTGGTTAGTTGATAAATAGAGACATTTCAACTGAAATATTTTTCATACATTTCAAAATGAACACATAAACAGTACAGAAGCATATATATACAAAGTTACAAACCTAAATGGTTTTGTTCTGGTAACTACCGAAATCGTAATGAAATATTCGAAATTTGAATCATGAGTAAAAGTAGTACTCCAAAGAGATCGTCCTTGGCTAAAAAAAGCATTTCTGCTTGCCTGAGTGCAAGTGCAATGAATCCAATGTAGAAACTTGCTTTTGGAAGTCGTCTCTTGAGTTCTTGCCTAGCTGGCTTGTATTCTTTGTTATTTGTTGTTCGAAAATAAAATTTTTATCTGACCAAAAAAAAAGAAACAAAATCCTAGGTAGGAACGTATGTATGCTATGAGACTATCATCATGATGGTCTGGGTGCTTCCTCTCTCTAACTTCTCAGAGTACATATTGAGAAAAGATTTTCCCCAATATATCACATTTATACATGTGGACATTTTCAAAACCGGATAATTGCATGCCTATAATTAAAAAGTAATAGTTTTGTTTCTGTGCTAAATTCTGCATGTTGTTCTTCTTCACTGTACACATTCCAAAAGTTGATTTGAAGTTTCAACAAGATGCTTGGCAATTCATGTCTCCTTGTTTACCTCTGTCATTGTTGTTTTAAAGGTTCTTCCTGTATTGCAGGGGAAATACAATGCGAGCAACCAAATAACTCATTGTACACTTTCACCGGAAATCTTATGATCCAAAATCAAACGCTTCCTCTTTCCCCGAATCAACTTCTACTGCGAGTATGACTTGATTTCTTTTATTTCTCTTGTTACTTGCTTTTTTATTTTTTGTATTCTTTTTAATTCCCATGTATGTTGAATGTCTGGCACAAACTAATGCATATTTGGCATTCTCAGCTTCTCTGAGGTAATTATTTTTCTTGGCGTCAAATATCGTTGGAGATCTGTAAACTTTTCTTTTCTTTTAGTACTGTTTTTAGTAAACCAAATACTTCCTTTTGGAACTGACAAAGGTTTTCCTTTGTTGAAATCAATCCCTGATAATTTTGAATTTCCATATGTAAATGAGCTTCCATCAATATTTTATTTTTTGGAATGTGATGTCTTCCTTAAACTGTATTGCATACTTTTTGGACCTTTGGTCTCTAGAATTAGTATGGCTACTGTCATCCTTGAGACTTCTTTTAGTTTTTATCTTTACTCTGTTTATTGTTGCAGTTCATAAGTAATTTTCTAACTTTTTACGCATGTGATTTATCCTTCAATGAGAAGTCTTCAAATTTGTTAGTTATCAATCATGGAACTATCTTTTTCAGGGATGCAGTCTTCGGAACACGGAATACATAGTTGGAGCTGTTATATTTACCGGACATGAAACAAAGGTGTGTTTTGTCTTCATGGATTTTAACTTGCAATTTCATTTTTTCTGTACCATTCTGAGTTTATTTTGGTTTTTGGCTGGAAGAGGTAAGTTTGTTTATGCTTAGTACAAGGATACCTTGTAAATAGTCAACACGTTAAGACGTTTTCTTTTCTCTCTCTATTTTTTTTTTCTTTTTCCGGAAAATTAACTCCACTTAATTCGTTCGTGGATGGATCTTGAGGCTCTCTGTGTTTCACAGAGATGTTTCTTTGACCTTAGTAGATGATATTGGATTTACAAACATGCACATCCTTATTGTGTTTGATGTATCAATAACTATTCTTTCCTAGTTATTTTATTCTTTATAATTCACCGCAAATCTCCTACCTTGAAATTGATGCACTCTTTTATGGTGTCACTTATTCTACTGTAGGTTATGATGAATTCCATGAATGTTCCTTCCAAAAGAAGTACTTTGGAGAGGAAATTGGACAAACTCATTCTCACTCTTTTTGGTGCTCTCTTCTGTATGTGTTTCATTGGAGCCATTGGCAGGTCTAGTAACTAACTGTGCATTACTAGTTTCTATCGTCGATAAATTTTTTTAGTTTTGACATTCATTTCTCTATTCTGCCACACTTTGAGAATATTTTTTTTTTCAGGCTATAATGTAGTGCTATTTCTTGTTTTGTTGAAATTCTGCAGTGGTGTATTCATAAACCGCAAATACTTCTATTTAGGTCTTGATGAAGGTGTGGAAGATCAGTTTAACCCTAGAAACAGATTTGTGGTACCCATTGCTCCTGCAGCACAATGTATTCTCTGAATCAGATTATTTGAAAGCAATTAGTACTTTCACTGTTTAATACTTTTTCTCTATTTTGCAGGTTGCTATCTTAACCATGTTTACACTAATTACATTGTACTCGACAATTATCCCTATTTCTCTTTATGTTTCCATCGAGGTGTGTGTCATCGCTTATTCAGTTGATGTGGTTTGATGGAGGGATATAGATTTAATATTTGCATTTGATCTTTGCGGATGGTGTTTTATTTATATTATATCTTTTCTTGACAATATCAGATGATCAAATTTATTCAGTCAACTCAGTATATCAATAAGGATTTACATATGTATCATGTGGAAACCAACACCCCTGCACTGGCACGGACTTCTAATCTGAACGAGGAGCTTGGACAGGTAAGGCAGTACCATATCCCCTTTCTCAATGCAGGTGCAGCATGAGTTGTTTTAAGCTGTCTGTTATTGCTATCCGCATTGGTGATTGGAAAAATAAGTGTTGACTTAGTAATCATCGTTTTTATTCTTCTTTTTTACTCTTGTATACGTTTTCTTACTTCCTAGGAATCAAATGTTCCAGGCATTAGATTTTCAGTGCATTCCTTTCTTTGGACAGGTGGAATACATTTTTTCTGACAAAACAGGAACTTTAACAAGAAATCTGATGGAATTCTTTAAGTGCTCTATTGGAGGAGTGGCCTATGGACGTGGCGTCACTGAAATAGAACGAGGTGCAGTGCAGCGGAATGGCTTACAATTAGAAAAGGTATATTTGGAGACCATATCTAAAATGAGCAAAACATTTGTTGGCTATTATTTTGTGTTTTCACTTTATCCAACTTCTTACAGGTGGTAAAATCAGCTAGCGCAGTACATGAGAAAGGTTTCAATTTTGATGATGCTAGGCTTATGCTAGGTGCTTGGAGGAATGAGCGTAACCCTGATGCCTGTAAGGTAGTTTCATGCTTATTGGCATTGTTCATTTTATACTTTTAGTTGTTGACCATATTCGAAACTTTATAAAAAAGGATGGTGCTTTTTCTAGAAGTATGCTTTCAGGATTGTATTGCGTTTACTGTAAAATTAGTTGTGCATGAGATAGTTGATATTTTCCTGGTTTTGATCTGCTTCGGCCAAGTCCTTGACATTTATTTATGTCTAAAGCTGAAATTTATGGCAGCACAATTGGAGATGGTTCATATCTTCTGTGTTTTTATCCTTATTCAAGGTTGAAAACTCCTCTTATCTTGAAGTGGTTGTCGATGGAGATTCATGACAGTACTGTCTAGCTGAATGAAACCATTATATGAGGTGCATGAACAATAAATGTGGTTGAACCCTCCTCAGCTAAAAATCCTTTTACTGATTGGACATCTAAAAATATAGGGTTACTGACTTGGATTTCAATGTGGTACATGCATATCCAGTACCCTAGATCTATCAAATACGTCAAATACAACAGCTTTTGAAGAGAACATCCATCATCCTGGCAAGTTGATGCTACAAGCAAATACAAAGACTCGTGCTTTGGATACAAACAAGACAAACAAAATGTATTCATCATAAAATTTGGAGTGCAGATTGCAGACCAAAAATAGGATTAAATAGTGATGGAAACTTATGCAGAGTCATTACTGATCTAGTCTTGTTATATCCATTTTATATGCAGAAATCTAATCTGGCTGTGGTAAGCCTAACATTTTATTCTTCAGCATGTGTCTGACTGTATGCGTACATGGATTCTCCTATTTCTACAACTTATTTTTTACCGGTATTTCAATTCAACCATGACATTCTCAGTGGAACTTTTTATTTGGAGTAGGAATTCTTCAGATGCCTTGCGATTTGTCATACTGTGCTTCCTGAAGGTGATGAATCCCCTGAGAAGATCAGATATCAGGCTGCATCTCCTGATGAGGCTGCGCTTGTTACTGCCTCAAAGAACTTTGGCTTCTTCTTTTACAGGTAAGCATTTCTTGTATGTCATTTTTATGCTTTAAGTGGTGGTGGTGGTGGGTGTGTGTGTGTGCGTGTAAATAGTTTTTTTTCAAGATGATTTTCCATGATCCGATCTGATAGCTTCTGATCTGTTTCCTGCCAAGAATGGTATTGCTTTCAAGTAAGATTCCATCTATAATCCATCGATATGGGTTTAATATGTACTTAGTTAACACTTGGGATTTGATGTTTGTGTGGATGAGTGGTCGTGACTTCTTTAGAATAATTGGAACTATGTGAATTATATGGTGCATTTTTATTGTACTAGAACTCCTTTTCTAACTCAGTTGGGCGATATCCAAACTGAATGCAAGGGTGTTACTCTTATTCCTCTCGTCAGGCCTCTCAGTCTGTCATTATACCTTGGGAATTAGAATCATCATTCAAAGCATTTCTATGTTAATAGACTCTTACTCTATTTATATATATATATTTGATAAAGACTATTTATATTAATATCTGATTGAAGTTTTTCTCTTAAGCCAAAAGGAGCTAGAACAAGGAACCTGCACCTACCTATTTGACTATGTGCCTATGTGTTAAATATTTGTGGGGCTAACTATTTGTTATCCCAGGCGAACACCAACAACAATCATGGTTCGTGAATCTCATGTTGAGAAGATGGGCAATATCCAAGATGTGCCATACGAGATTCTAAATGTTCTAGAGTTCAATAGGTTGGGTTTCTGATTCTCATCTATCTTTGTTTGACTTTACGCTCCGTGTTCTTACTATATCTGATGGCCATCTTTGTCATGTAAATAGTACAAGGAAGCGTCAGTCTGTCATATGTCGTTATCCAGATGGCAGGCTCGTTTTGTACTGCAAGGTGATACTTTCATGAGTTTTACTGTTTTTTAAGTAAAGTACTGCTTATGAAGAATTAAATTACGCTGAGCAGAGAAACCTGTACTTCTCAGGGTGCTGATACTGTCATCTATGAAAGATTGGCAGATGGAAATAATGACATAAGGAACACAACTAGGGAACATTTGGAACAGTTTGGATCTGCTGGTTTACGTACACTTTGCCTGGCCTACAGGGGTATAAGTAGTGAACTGTATGAAAGCTGGAATGAGAAATTCATTAAAGCAAAATCTTCTTTAAGAGACCGTGAAAAGAAATTGGATGAGGTACCTTCTCTTTGTAGACATCATTTCTGATTGGTCTTCTCATTAAGATACTTCAGCTGATATCTTCTTTATCTTCCGTATTAACTGTAAAACTTCTGCAGGTGGCAGAAATTATAGAAAAGGATCTTATTCTGATTGGGTGCACTGCAATAGAAGACAAGCTTCAAGAAGGAGTACCTGCTTGTATAGAGACTCTTTCTAGAGCTGGAATCAAGATTTGGGTTCTAACGGGGGACAAGATGGAAACAGCAATAAATATAGCTTATGGTGAGTCAATGTTTAATAAGTACTTCTGATCTTGTCTATATCTGTCTTCAACTACGAGTCTTGCTTCAATGCCATCTAAGAAACTGATTTAGCCTGCTCTTTTTTCCTTTAATTCCAGCATGTAGCTTGATCAACAATGATATGAAACAGTTCATCATAAGTTCGGAAACCGATGCAATTAGGGAGGTTGAAGAGAGGGTAAGCAGCATTCTGACGTTCCACATGTGCGTATTTGACGGACAAATTGCTTCAATTTAAACTGTGTTTGTTTAATAATCCTCTTGTAATTTCTATTAGGGTGATCCTGTGGAGGCTGCACGCTTTATTAGAGAGGCTGTTAAGCAAGAGTTAAATAAATGTCTCGAGGAAGCGCAACATTCTCTCCGTACTGTCTCTGGACCCAAACTGGCACTAGTGATTGATGGGAAGTGTTTGATGTATGCATTGGACCCTGGTTTGCGAGGAAATTTGCTTAACCTAAGCTTGAATTGCAGCTCAGTCGTCTGCTGTCGAGTATCTCCCCTACAAAAAGCACAGGTAGAGATCTGATGTATTTGTTCTTTTTGGATCTGAAATGGACTGAGGTGTTATGTGCTGCATAACATCAAGTAGACTGACAAAGTAACCTTTGTCATGTATGTTAACTTAGCCACACACACACACACACACACACACACACACACACACACACACACAAAAAGGATTTGTAAATACTAAATATTCTGACAGCAGTGAAACTCGCGCTAATTTTGTCCAAAAATTTATTATCTGAATGTTGTGACTTCTCATCTCTGTCTGAAAATGTATTATAGGCTCCAACTAAATGCCATGATGTTGCAAGGATATGGGTAGAAAGTATGGTGTCCAACATAGGTGTAGGGGGTCGGATTAATCAGACCTGAAAACTTAGGGTTCCTGCCTCCTGGACAATGCAATGCATTTTATGAGTGCAGAATAAAGTATTTATTTCATCAACACTATTATAGATTTTATCGTGGAATATGTATATATCGCGTACCTGTCACAAGAGATTACAAATATTTGATGTTGTACTTGCTATAAATAAAAGCTGAACTGTTAATCTATGATAAATGCCAATCAATATTTTCAAGGAAAGATATAAAAAGAATTGGTGAATGTTGCAATAGAGTCCTTGGAGTGTTCGAATCAAGCACATGTTTAGCATGGGAGCTTCATCCTTTTGGAAGAGTCCGTGCAAAATAATTACTGATCGTTTATGTTGTTTAGTCCCTCTCCTATGAAACAAGACTAGATGTATTTGTAGAGAAAAAAGTGGGTCGGGGACTAGACTCTTTTGAAGTTCTAGACTAAATAACAACTTGTTATATTACCGGCATCTCCATAATTGCACACATATTTTACTCCTTGACTGCATAGCACAGTGGTTTTGTGTACCCCTCCCCTTATAGGGTCTCCTCTCAACAAATACAGTAACTTAGCCGTTTAAGTTGCCTATAATTGTTTCTTGAAAGTCAATCGTGTTACATAGCATCTATTTCAAACCATAGCTTAGATTCTTTAACTTTTGATCCCTTAGATAATTTATGGGAGAATCTAAATGCCAAAATTCTGCTTCTTGTTTGCAGGTGACTAGCCTCGTCAAGAAAGGTGCAGGGAAGATAACACTCAGTATCGGTGATGGAGCCAATGATGTAAGCATGATTCAAGCTGCTCATGTTGGCGTTGGCATAAGTGGACTGGAAGGAATGCAAGCAGTCATGGCTAGTGATTTTGCTATTGCCCAATTCCGCTTCCTCACTGATTTACTTCTCGTGCATGGCCGATGGTCATATATCAGGATATGCAAGGTCAAATATCTTTCTCTCCTGATTCCCTGAGTTATAAAACTCTTACGAATATCTATGTGAAATTCATATCTAACTCTTCTTCTGTTTATATAAATCTGTAGGTTGTGATGTACTTCTTTTACAAAAATCTTACTTTCACTTTAACTCAGTTCTGGTTCACCTTCAATACGGGGTTTTCTGGTCAGAGATTCTATGACGATTGGTTCCAGTCTTTGTATAATGTTATTTTCACAGCTATGCCTGTGATTATTGTTGGCTTGTTTGACAAGGTATGCCAGTTATATATGTTCTCAAGTCGTAAACATGGATGTTAATAGCATTTGATTTGCATCAATACTTCAATATGTTTTGCAACTAGAGACTTATATTCTTATTCTTTGCCAGGACGTGAGTGCGTCTCTTTCCAAGAAGTATCCAGGGCTATACAAAGAGGGAATAAGGAATACCTTCTTCAAATGGCGAGTTGTGGGAGTTTGGGCTTTCTTCTCTGTTTACCAGTCATTAATCTTCTTTCATTTTATTACTGCTTCCAGTCATACTGCTAATAATTCGTCTGGGAAGATGTTTGGGCTCTGGGATGTCAGCACAATGGCCTTCACATGCGTCGTAGTAACTGTCAACTTGCGCCTTCTTTTGGCCTGTAATGTGATCACAAGGTGGCACCAAATAAGTATTGGAGGAAGTATTTTAGCATGGTTTTTATTTATCTTTGTATATTCTGGAATTATGACCCCACGTGATAGACAAGTAAGTCAAGTCCCTTCATCAGACTTTCTTGTGCCTTTTGTTTGTTAGATTACTCTACTTGGAATTGACTCTCTCTTTTACATTTTTTTTTTTTGCAGGAGAACGTATATTATGTAATATATATACTAATGAGTACATTGTATTTCTATATCGCTCTTCTACTCGTTCCTGTTGTTGCACTTCTTGGTGACTTTGTTTTCCAAGGGTGAGATTTGGAAAATATTTTTGTCTCTCACAGCTATTTTACAGTCTTGCTTTTATTATGAAATTTTAATTGCAAAATTTAATAAAAGTTCGTAACTCTGAAGCTTTGACGTGTAAATATATTACATTTAAAGCATCTTCATGTTACTTTCATATTCGGGGTTGAGCAATTTTTTTTTTTCTTTAGTTCATACTCGTACCCATGTGCTGAAACTGTTCAAGTTTTAATCCTAGTTCCATTTATAGACCAACCCCTAGTCTCTAAAACAAACAATTTTGAAGTTACCCTTTTGGTGATCTCTATGTGCATGTACTGTTTGAGCTTAGTGAAAGCTATCAATTATAGATACTACCAAAATCCCATCAGTATGAAGCTTCTCATTCATCTTAAATCTAACATGAGTTTCGAGGAGATGATCAAATTCATACTTGGTTAACTATATACAAGATTTTCTTAATGTTCATTTGCTTGTTATGATAACTTTATATCAGACTTTCGTAGTGAGCATTTGCTGTGAAAGCTGCTTCAGTTTCAAATTCCATTGAATCTACATGATCTAAGTTTTTATAACTTTTTGTTTCATCTATTTGCAGTCTCCGAAGATGGTTTTTCCCTTACGACTATGAGATAATTCAGGAAATCCATAGACACGACCTGGATGACAACAGCAGGCCACAGTTGCTGGAGACCAGCCAGCTAACACCAGCTGAGGAGAGGAGCTATGCCATCGCTCTGCTTCCAAGAGAAAAATCAAAGCACACTGGCTTTGCTTTCGACTCTCCAGGGTACGAGTCATTTTTTGCTTCACAGTTGGGGGTTTATGCACCACAGAAGGCATGGGACGTTGCCCGGAGAGCCAGTATGAGGTCAAAACCAAAGACACCCAAGAAGAAATGAATTAAAGGAAAGGGATGTACATTGTTTGCATCTTAACACCTGATTTTTTGTAAAACTAGTTGTACCATATGTTAGTCTTGGTTCTTTTATTTATTTATTTTTTCTCCCCCCCTTTTCCCTTACATCCTTTCTCCAAATTAGCTTCTTTCATTCTCATGAAGGATTTGTTAGAAAGCAAATCAAGCATGTAGCCAGAAGCAAAGAAATTTTACAGTGAGAATTGTTTTCTTAATTAGTGGGTAGTGGTTTTTTTCGGTTCATTAGTGGATAGTACATGCATTCTGCATGTTGTATTTAAGATATTGAATATGTGAAAGTGATGTTTATAATATATAGATTGTTTGTTATTGTGAGTAGTTAAGAATGGAAACTAAATTGTGGGAATGACAAAAATGTGGATTTCTTTTTAACTTTTTAGAGGTTACCAAAGGACTTTTTACTCCCTAGCATGCTGATGAAGTTTCAAGTTTGAGGGGTAAAATTGATGAAAAGAACTGACTGGTTGGGTTGTTTAACTATATAAGTATCCTGCTAACATTTGCACCACCATACAAGTATAAAGAGAATGCCTGCACTGTCAAGAATGTCTATACTTTGTCGGCGATCAATGTTATATATTTGTGGTATTTGCAATGGATCTACAAATAAGAGATAAAATAGACTGTAAATATTAGCAGCAATTTTAGAACCTCGAACATTAAGAAACCGTAAAATTTGAGGCATTCCTAATATTTGCATGATACCAAGCAGGACCTTAGTAACCGAAACCTTGGTATAGAGGTGACGCTCCCGCTCCGGAACCTCGCGCTCTCGCTCCGAACTGCGCTCCGACGCTCCCGCTCCGAAGGTATTTTTGAACTAAGAACATTTTTTAATCGGCCGCTCCGACGCTTCCGCTCCCACTTTCGTTCCCGCTCCGACCCGCGCTTTGGTTACTTAGAGCAGGACCATAGTTCTCTAAAGACAGAAATATTCCCAACTATTAATTTGTTCTCCAAACTTTCTTGTTATATATGATAAAAACCCAACCCTCATAATCCCACAAAAACTCAAAACGCTATATTAACTGCCTCAACACAAACTACTGGTTCCTAAAACTGCCACTCAAAATCAGCAGCAGCTGGAGACTCTATTCAATCCGACATGACACCATCTTCTTCTTCCTCATCCTCCTCAGTCCTCAACAGCCCACAGACATTGCATTCCAATACATTAGATGGTGTACCCTCTGGCGATGGCGGCAATGGAGCCAACGTACCCCCACAGTTTTCTCTTTCACAGACATACTTGACAAAGAAATAAGCATGAGGGAAGTCCTCATTGTCTCCTCCTCCACCTTCCACATCCTCCTCCTCCTCCTGATCATCAGAACCACCAGCCATCATCTGTTCATCATCATCGTCGTCGGATTCCATGTTGTCGTCATTATCGTCTTTCCAATTGGCCTCCACTTTGCAACGATCACAATCACAAGTGAAACCATAATCATCCATTAACCTCCTTTGCCTATCCTTGTAACTCCAATTCACTGGGAAATAACTCAAACAGATTTCCCTTCCCTCCTGAATGTCATGAATCGCTCTAATTATGATATCCGTATTATTATCTTCAGCAGTATCGACGTAATCGAATCTGCAAGCATTTGGAAGACAATCATGGTTAAAGAAGGAAGCTTTTGGGTAGATACCATAAGCTCTCACGCTTCTCTCACTGTTATTGTTGTTTTCTTGAATTGGGTCCATCAATCCGAAGGCATTTTGCTTGTCTTTCGCCAGTAATGCCGCAGTTAGCTCCGGAGAAAACCCAAATCCAGCGAAGCTCTGAGGAGGTGAGAGGGAAGAAATGAATGAATGAAGAGCTAGGGTTTGAGGGTTGGGGATGGCAGGAGATTCGCCTTGGAGGGATAGTAAAAGCTGGAAACTTGAAGGGGAGACGACAGCTAGGTTGTAAGCGGAGATTAGGAAAATGGCTTGGATTTGGGCGTCGGGATCAAGGAGGGAGCGGGAGTAGCGGATGCAGTTTAGGGCTTGACAGACCCAAGGTGTGTGGGAGGTGGAGAGTGCGATGGATTGACAATTAGGGCTACAGAAAAGGGCGTGATAAGAACAATTAGGGCATTTAAGGACTTTGCTGCGAGCAGCATCATCATGTAGCAGAAGTTTTCTGAAGCAATTGGTGCAGAAGTTGGAGGGATCACCATTTTTTAGGGCAACTGCGGTGTACAGAAGGAGTGGAGAGTCTCTGAGGAGGACTTGACCTGCTTTCAAGGGCTGTGAAGCAACCAGAGCTCTCCCTCTTCCTTCAATCTCCGTGATTTTCAGGAGCTGATTATTTCTCGACTCGGACATGGTTCAATGGATGAGTACAGTTCAATGGAAGTACTGAGTTTTTCTAAGCTATAAACCCTAGCCTCAGGGTCTAGACTCTAGGGTTTTTCTGAAGTCCATATATTTCATGATTAAATCAGTAAGGTAATCCTTGCACCCCTCACATTTCTGTTTTATGCACCCACCTTATAATACTGAATTTTAAGAATCTCTTCATCCTTACCCTTGCTCCTCCTTGTTAATTCAATAATTTGTGCCTCTCTGAATATTTTCAAATATTCAAATATTAAATATACCTCCCTGAACCATGGTCAAATGAGGAAGATTGTTGACCAATTGAAAAAAATATCAAAGGTTAATTTAAAATTCAGTAGTGTTTTTTGAACAGATCAATTTACAAAAATTGTGCCTAATGATTTTGGGAGGAGAAAGGTACCGGATCCCACCATACCACGTACACCAATTTTGAAAAACCATCAGTCTAAAAATCATTTCTGTTTAAAATCGAAATGATTAAAATAACACTTGTGTTTTTATATATTCACATAATTCACACTCATAATCAAGACGACGTTATATCATAATGAAATTTTAAGAATTTAGAAGATTAAAAATTAGTTTGATAGTTTTAAATTTAAAAGTAATGTTAACATGAGTTTTTATTTAATTTTTTATGAGAATGTTCTCACTGCAATACAGATTTTTTCCACGAAAAATCACCATATTCTATAACTTGTAATCTCTTAAAACTTCTAATTGCAATAATTGACGCCCATAATAATGGGATATCAAACCTTTATAATATATAATACTGACAATAAACAAATAAAATCAGATAAAAATTACAATAACCACAATCATGTGAAACAGAAACCAGGGAATTTAGATACAGACTCTGCATCTTAGGAAGAACCAAATTTAGATTTTATGCTGGTGATAACAGTTTCATCAACTTGGAAGTTCTTAGCCAAAATCTCATTAGGAATTGTAGGGTTTGAAGCAAAGAGATTGGTAGGAAGGATCACAGCTCCAGGATTCTGGCTATTAAAAGCAGCAAGTACAAGGGCCTTCCCTGGCCCAACGTTCTTTTGGAAGTGCACTAGCCCCTTGGGGATCACAAACATCTCTCCAGCTTTCAAAACCTTCGAGTACAAAACATTCCTAGTAGTTATGAACCCTACAAGTACTTCTCCCAGTATGATAACTCCGGACTCGGTCGCTCGAGGATGCAAGTGCAATGGGTTCACTCCGCCAGGTGCTAAGTCGACACGATTCATCGAAATTCCAAGTGTGTTTAGTCCAGGGAACGAAAGAACATTACCTGCGGTTACGTTAGCCCCAAAAACATTCGCAGTGTTCCCTTCCATTCTCAAGCCACTAAAGAAGAAGTCACTTGATGATACTTGAGAGTCAGGCTTGCAAGGGAACCCATTAACAGATGTTGCGGCATTCAGGTCAGCAACACAGAAGTCTTGTAGGGCGTTGGGGTCAGAAAAACATGGTGAAGTGAAGAATACTACAACAATCAGGGAAAAAATGAGGAAGAAGTGTGAACTTCTAATAGTAGCCATGGCTTTCTGTTCTTCAATACTGAGAGCTAGATGGTTCTGATATGATATCTTAGAATTAATGTTTAATGTTACGATGATTATGTTTGCTTATATACTGATATTAATATAGGCTTAATGATACTAATACAGAATTAGGAATTGGTCAAAAATTAACTACACAAGGTAATTAGGTGGATTTGTTTGACAATGGGTTGCTTGCTGTAACATCTTTAACTGTTGAGGGCATCATGATGACAAGAAGGAAATAACATAGTCTCTGGTACATGAGATTTTGAGCTAAAGATCAAAAGATAAAATGGATTTACTTGTAATTTTCTGTAAAAGCTTGAATGGATCAAACAATGAATGTTTCATTAGTTGAACTAGGGCAGGTTTTTCTTTTCTCTAACTAATATTAACAAACAAAACCAAAATGATCGACTAATAAGACCTATATATTCTTGAAAGAGAAATGTTCTATAGGACTAATTAAACATGTGATTATTATTTATCTATTTGTTGACAGACTTGGATGATTTCTTAGCTGAAAACATGAAAGCTTTGAATTGGCTTATTGGAGAAAAATTCAATGGTTCAAATTTGTAGATGTTGACCTGACGTACGTTTGCAATGGTTGTGCCAGACCCCAAATCAATCCTCAAAGTTATAGATTGTCAATTTTTAGGTCATTCAGAATTTATTCTTTATGAAGTTGTTCTTTTCAAACCCAACTTTCATCTACTTTCACACATTTACAAACAAAATATGTGAGTTGTTGTCGGTAAAGATGGATCATTTGATTATGTTAGTACTGTCAGTCCTTCCTATGCTGAAGTAGATTACAGTATCTTGGAGATTTAAATCTCAAGCCCTGAAATGTAGATACAATTTCATGGAACTATATATGTAGTTTTAGCAACCCCAAATAACTGCGACCTGTGTCCAAAAAAATATCTGGAACAAAACTTACGTGAAACAAGCATGATGTTCCTACCTGCATATGTCCTACAAGAGAACACACGTGTTCAAGTGTCCAACATAGTCCTCTCCTAGAGAAGTGTCTGTTCTTCATAAGTACGAGCCCCCAACGCGCGTTTTCCCCCTAAGTGCGTATGAATTGGCAAATTGTGCAGCACGTTATTTGGTTAAGCCCTTCACAACACAGGTAAATTGTAAAAATAAAATGGGTATTATGTGGGTTCACGGATGACGATATATAGTCTGATATGATCTAGATGTTAAGAAAATCATCGTCCAAACAAATCAGCCCTTGAATCAATTACGTAGGACGCCACTGGCAAGTGTAAACAAAGTAAAAATAAATAAATTAGACGGACTAACGTATACATTATGCGTCGTTATCCCCCCACCCAAAAGTGGTCTCTCATTTCTCTCTCTCTCTCTCTTTCTCTCTCCAATTCCTTTTTTTTTTGCTCGGCTCAAGCGGCTCACTTGAGACGGCACTGGAGATGGGAGGAGCCTCTTTAAGAAATAGGACTACCCCTACACGCGCTAGGCTCAAGTGAGTTGGCAAATTATACGGCGCGTTATTTAGTTAACCCCTTCACAAAATTATTTTGCCCTCTTACACGTGACACGCGCCTGTGAGTTGGTAAATTATGCAGCAGCTTATTTGGTTAACCCCTTTACAAACTCACTTTTTCCTCTCACACATATGCAGTGCATGTGAGTTGGCAAATTATGCAGCACGTTATTTGGTTAGCCCCTATATAAACTCATTTTGCCCAATCACACATTTTATGCGCGCAAACTCATATATATGGAGTAGGTTTGTGATTAACCCATTCACAAACCTACTCCATATATAAACCATAAATTTTTCTCTGTTAACAATGCACTTATTCCGTTTTGACACTGTCCCGTGGGACTCTCATGAGGTGGAAATCATTATCACAAAAAATCAGTTTTTTGATCAACTCCATGTAGTACACTATTAAATGTAAACCGAGTGTAATTATTATAGAAATAAGGCTGCATGTATACCCACTTGGAGACGACACATGGACTGATGTGATCTGAACATTAAGAAAATCATCTTCACAAAACATCAACCATCGGATTATATTTGAGTGAGCCTCTTAAAAATGGTGTAAGTGAAGTGTAAATTTGGAGTGAGTTAAAAAAGGACATGGTATCTCCAAATGGTGCCAGGTGTTGGATGGCTCCCTCATTTCGAGCACCTTATAAATATTTAAGATAGATTATGTTCCCTATAGTAGTAACCATACATTTTTTTTTATTTTTTCTAATTTTAGACTCTTCTGTTTTTCTAGAAACTACCTTTTTCTTTCTAGAAAAATCATCATCTTCTTATTCTTTTTTTTGATCTTTTTATATTTCTATGCTCCGTCTCTTCTTCAACTAGTTCGTTCTACTCGATTTTGTGTGTCATTTGATCCCGGTTGTCTTGTGTTATAGGTGGCCCACGGCCAAAGACCTCCTACATAAGATGGATCATTAGGCATTGAGCGCTGTTAGGCGCACGGGCACCACTGGGCCATCCTGTGTTTTACCTTACTTAGATACACCCAAATTGCAAAAGATCAAAAAAAAGAATAAGAAGATGATGATTTCTCTTTAATAACTCTATCTCTTGTTTTTTTTTTTATTATTATTATTATTTAGAGTTGAACCTATTTTTAATGACATCAGTAACTCAATGCTAACGATATGGAACGTGAGTCTAAACTATCAACAATAATAGATATTATCAACTATATTAGCTAACATATGCATATCTCTATCCACAGTAGCCCAAGGAGACTAAGGCGGCCCCCTTGGGCCCCTACATTAGAAGGGCCCCCAAAAGTGGGTCTTGTTAATGTGTGCCCTTAGACCACACAATAAGGTTAAATTTGTATGATTTTTTCACATGTTAATGGTTTCCAAATCAACTATTTTTTGTGAATATAATATTTTCATCATTTACATAATGTCCAAAAAAAAACTAAGTCAATTAGAGATTTCTAACCCTCTAAAAAATAACTTTAAATGTGAGGCGTTCATTTACACTATTAAATCTAAGATTAAGTGTTCGTGGTGGTAGAGGTCTTTAATTGAGTTGATTTTTTGTAGATATGATATAACTAGTGAAAATAACATATTTATAATAAATCCGCCCATTTGGACAACTCTAGGCTAAAAAAAAATATTAAACCTTTAACCTTAGCGAGTGCCCTTAGGGTACATATTAACAAAATCCATCTTATATATGTATTATATTATATATTGCAATATTTTTCCATAGCTTAATTGCTAACTCCCAAAAATTGCCCCCCAAATGCAAATGTTTTTACAATATTTAACATAAATATTAGGCCCCTTTCTTCCCTTTGGGTGTCACTTATCTCCTATACGAACAGTGTTATTTGGGACACCCCTAAAGATCGACACCTCACTTGTGGCGTCCACATGAATACAATCTAAGGGTTGATTTTTTTGTGAGAATGTTCTCACCATGTAGATTGTAGTGACAAATATTTAGAACAGACTTAAGGCCCATCAGCCTTACGAATAGCACCTTTATCAGGCCCAAGGGCCCACTAGCCCAAGATCAGCTTCACTGGTCAGATAACTAAAAGTCGGTTACGTATTGACAAGCTTGAAATCAGATACTCCATCTACGCACGTTTTCTGAAACCGTCGAAAAATCCTCCCAAGACCTGGGACGGGTAATCCCGTGATCTCAGTCGTTCATCAAGGCCCCTTCTCCTATAAAAAGAGGAAGAGGAAAAGGCAGAGGGGCATCGAGTTCTGACTGGATCTCACTCCATCACACATTCTCTCTCTTTAAATCTTTCTCATAGGAAATCCCTCACCATTCTAAGGGTCACGATATTCGCTACGAGGTCAACATCCCTGCGATAAAGTACGTTTTCTAGACCGAAATCCAACGACAGAGATCCTATCTACCTTCACGACCCTCAAAGATAGGTGGTACAAACCCCTTTATTCCTTCTCGCTTTCCATTAACTTATTTTATTAAGTCAAAATTGACTTGACCGTCGGAGACCCTTAGGCCGGCACCACCCCGGCGCCAAGGAATCTTCACGGTCATTCTGTTTTTTCCTGTGCAGATTGTCGGTGCCCTAGTCTAAAATCGTTTATGGAATTTACGGTCTACAATTTGGCGCCCACCGTGGGGCCCTGGCAATCGTATTCTAAAGAAAGAGATTCAACCATGGCAGGACAACTAGAAGAAGGTGAAGTCGACCTTAACGTACAAACTAACACTCAAGCGGCTCAAACAATCGATCCTACCGCCGCAAGATTACTCAGCATGGAAGTAGAAATGGCAGCCATGAGAGAAGAAAATCGAGCACTTCGCGAAAGGATGTCTCTAACAACACCACAATCAAGGCAATCCCAAGTCCGATTCAGCGAGACAATCAATCCGATGCACTCTTCAGAGCAGATTCACGCTAGATCATTGGGTCTACAACAAGAGCAATCTACAATTGATGGCGAGATGCAAACGACGGAAGTAAACCCGCAGCAAGCGACCGCACCTGAAGCTGTCACCAGGACAAGGAGTACAGTCGACGACCGAAATATTCAATCGACGCGGGGTGGTCAATCAAACCGTTCGGCAGAGACCAGTGAACCATTCTTCGATCGACACCTACAGTCGACTGAGATTGAACATGACTTAGGATTTGGCACTTATCGATCAACTGGGGGAATGCACGACCGTAACATCGCTTTAAGACTTGCACAAATGGAAGCCCTCATAAGCAGAATCCCGGGTGTCCCAGCGCCGATCAAGAAAAGCTTACCAAACAGTTATGCTGACTCACCTTTCGCCGACGACATTGCCCTTGTTGAAATGCCAAGGAAGTTTAGTCTACCAAACATGAAACTTTACGATGGAACGACGGATCCAGATGATCACATTGCCCAGTATAAGCAGCGAATGTTT
Source organism: Macleaya cordata (assembly GCA_002174775.1). Lineage (NCBI taxonomy): Eukaryota > Viridiplantae > Streptophyta > Magnoliopsida > Ranunculales > Papaveraceae > Macleaya > Macleaya cordata. Next base: position 114,339 of record MVGT01001456.1, read on the forward strand.
ACAGCAGCGATTCCTAGAGACCTCCGCGAAGCATGCATGTGTAAAGGGTTTGGATCTAGCCTAATGGGCCCAGCCCTGCAATGGTATACGAACTTACATAATAATTCTATTTCTTCTTTTGCACAACTCACGGATGTTTTTGTCGAGCATTTTGCTAGCAGCAGGAAACTGGAAAAGCATTCGGAAGATCTCTACCGAATCAAACAGAAAAGAGGAGAGAAACTCCGAGACTACGTCGGACGATTCAATAGAGAGAAAGTTTCAATTCCATCTTGCAACATTGACACCGCCATCACTGCCTTCCGGAAAGGTCTTCTTTCGGATTCCGACCTTTATAAGGAGCTAACCAAGTATCCGTGTAGAACAATGGAAGATGTGCTGGCCAAAGCATGGGCCCAAATAAAGTGGGAAGAAGACGAAGCAAACAGACCTTATACCAGAACAGATACCGAAAGAAGAAGTAGCAGGAAAGAAGACAGAGTAGATCGCAGAAACAGTAGTTATCGCTTCGAACCATATACAGACGACCGAAGAAGAAAACCTGAAGCAAGAGAGTATGGTCGACCGTCTGGTAAGCAGCAAGACCGCAGTAACAGACAGCCAATCCCAACCTACAACCTGAACATCGAACCAGAGCAAGTTGTAGCAGTGATGAAAGGGATGGGGAGTTCAGTCAGATGGCCGGAAAAATATAAATTTGCCAACGATAAGAGGGATATGACCAAATGGTGCGAATTTCATGGAGATCATGGTCACAATACAGCCGACTGTATCGCCCTGAGGCTTGAAGTTGCAGAGCTCCTGAAAAGAGGTCACCTCAGAGATTTTTTGTCCGACAAAGGACGGGCAACGACTGCAACAAGAAATGAAAACCAAACAGAAAGAAGAAATAGCTCACCTCCTAAGCATCCACAACCGAGGAAAACCATCAGCGTAATCTCTGGAGGATCAGAAGTCAGCGGGATCACTTACTCAGCCGCGAAGCGACACGCTAGAGGAGCAATCCGCCCAGAGGCTCATGTTAGACGACCAATCTCTCCTACGTTCGACCAAACTTTGAGCTTTGAAGATTCCGAGGCAGCCGAGTTAGCAAATCCTCATCATGATGCACTGGTGATCTCAATCCTTATCGCTAACTGTCTTATTAAAAGAGTTCTCATAGATAATGGGAGCTCCGCTAATATTTTATTTCTAAGTGCTCTTAGGGAAATGGGAATTGACGAATCTCAGATCATAAGGCGGTCAACAATCCTTATTGGCTTCAGTGGGGAGCAGAAACACACTATAGGCGAGATCTCCCTCCCAGTCTACGCTGAAGGAGTCAATTTGAGTACAAAGTTCCTGGTAATCGACAGCCTTTCAGCCTACAATGCTATCTTGGGACGCCCCTGGATTCACGAAATGCGAGCCGTTCCTTCGACCTACCATCAAGTAATTCGTTTCCCAACCCAGTGGGGAGTGAGAGAAATAAAAGGAATCCAGCAGATGTCAAGAGAGTGCTACTCCAGTAGTTTCAAGAGAAAGCCGTCGACTGCATAGCAACTACAGCAGCAGTCGACAATTGACTGTTCGACCGAACCTCATGAAGAAGAGCTCGATGATGTGCAAATTCATCCTGACATACAAGACCATACAGTAAGGATTGGAAGTAGACTAGACCCGGAAATCAGATTACAGCTGGTAGATTTTTTAAAGAAGAACCACGATTGTTTCGCTTGGTCACACGCCGACATGACTGGAATCGATCCTGAAATCATCACACATCGGTTACAGGTGGACCCAGCCTACACTCCAGTCAAGCAGAAAAGGAGGAAGTTCGCGCCAGAACGCAATCTAATTATCAATGAAGAAATTCAGAAGTTGTTTGATATTGGTTCAGTTAAAGAAGTCAAATATCCCGATTGGCTGGCCAACGTCGTCGTCGTCAAGAAAAAGAACGGGAAGTGGAGAGTCTGCATCGACTTTACAGATCTAAATAAAGCATGCCCGAAAGATTCTTTTCCTCTCCCTCACATAGACATGATGGTTGATGCTACCGCTGGACATGAATTGCTCAGTTTCATGGACGCGTACTCGGGATACAACCAGATCCTCATGCATCCAGATGATCAGGAGAAGACTGCTTTCGTGACAGAAAGAGGAACCTATTGCTATAAGGTCATGCCCTTTGGACTAAAGAATGCTGGAGCAACCTACCAGAGGCTTGTTAATAAAATGTTTGCCAATATGTTAGGGAAGACAATGGAGGTCTACATCGACGACATGTTGGTAAAATCAATCGCAGCAAATCAACATCTCGACCACCTCCATCAGGCTTTCGAGGTACTTAGAAAATATAACATGAAACTTAATCCTTCTAAATGTTCTTTTGGTGTTTCTTCAGGAAGGTTCCTTGGATATTTGGTCACGCAAAGAGGAATCGAAGCTAACCCCGAACAGATCCGGTCCATCAGAGGAATTCAATCCCCCAAGAATGTCAAAGAAGTCCAGAGATTGACCGGCAGGATAGCTGCTCTCAGCCGATTCATTTCAAGAGCTTCAGAAAAATGCCAACCATTCTTCTCAACCTTACGAAAAACGAAGGATTTTGTATGGACTCAACAATGCGAAGAGGCACTACAACAATTGAAACAATACCTAACTTCACCGCCTTTACTTTCAAAACCAAAAGAAGGAGAAACACTCTACCTATACCTATCAGTTTCGGAAACAGCAGTAAGCGCTGTGTTAGTGAGGGAAGAAGGGAAAAGACAGAACCCAATCTACTATGTCAGCAAGAGTCTCATAGATGCAGAAACACGTTACAGTCAGTTCGAGAAATTAGCATTGGCATTAGTAACAGCAGCAAGGAAATTACGACCCTATTTTCAAAGCCACAGCATTACAGTCCTCACAACTTACCCTCTGCGAAGCATACTGCACAAGCCGGAGTTATCAGGTCGCCTGACAAAGTGGGCAGTTGAACTCAGCGAGTACGACATCAGCTATCAGCCTCGCAATGCAATCAAATCACAAGCCTTGGCCGACTTCATAGCCGATTTTACACCCTGCACACAGGATCAGGCAGAAAAAGAATTATTATGCTTGCAGCCATACGGCACAGGAGAATGGAAACTCTCAGTGGATGGCTCGAGCAACGCAAAAGGTAGTGGTTTAGGGATCGTCCTGACTTCGCCAGAAGGAGATGTTATTCAACGATCGATCAGATGTGGGTTCAGAACAACGAATAATGAAGCTGAATACGAAGCGCTCATTGCTGGATTGAACCTTGCAAAGGAAATTGGTATTCGGCAGATAGAGGTCAATTCAGACTCCCAATTGGTGGTCAATCAGATTAAAGGGACATATCAAGCTAAAGAACCAAAAATGGCGACATACTTAGCCCAGGTAAAAGAATTGCTCTCGACATTTGACCAATTTACAATTATGCAGGTACCTCGGTTAGAGAACGGCCACGCTGATGCTTTAGCAAATTTGGGATCCGCAATCTCGCTGACAAAACCCATCAACATACCAGTCACCTACCTACAATGGCCTTCGATTTGGAAATCAACTAGTGAAGAGGTTAAAACTGTGGCACTCGACTCTAACTGGATGTCACCAATTAAAGCTTACATATTAAATGGAGAGCTTCCAGTCGATCGATATGAAGCACGACGACTGCGAGCCAAAGCAGCAAGGTTTTCCCTTATTGAGAACAAACTCTACAGGCGATCGTTCACAGGACCCCTCCTAAGATGTGTAACGCCTGAGGAAGCTGAATATGTACTTGCCGAGCTTCACGAAGGAGAATGCGGAAATCATTCGGGAGCAAGAACTCTGACCATGAGAGCATTAACTTCGGGGTATTATTGGCCAACCATGAGGTCCGACTCGGCCGAATATGTTAAAAAATGTGACAAGTGTCAGAGATATGCCCAAATTCCACAACAACCACCAGAGATGTTAAACCCGATTCTATCACCATGGCCCTTCATGAAATGGGGTATGGATATAGTCGGTACCTTACCAAAAGCCACAGGATCTAGGGTCTATATACTAGCCGTCACGGATTACTTCACCAAGTGGGTCGAAGCGGAAGCCTACACACATGTTAAGGACAAGGAAGTCAAAAACTTCATCTGGCGAAATGTCATTTGTCGATTCGGGATCCCAAAAGAGATTGTCACTGACAACGGGTCTCAGTTCATTAGCAAAGATTTCAAGAGCTTCTGTGACACCTGGAAGATCAAATTGAATTTCTCAACTCCCAGGTACCCGCAATCGAATGGACAAGCCGAATCAACCAACAAAACTATAATCAACACATTGAAGAAAAGACTCGAACAAGCCAAGGGAAGCTGGGCAGACGAATTACCAGGAGTTCTTTGGTCATACCGAACGACATCAAGGACATCAACAGGTGAGACACCGTTTGCACTCACCTATGGGATGGAGGCTGTAACTCCTGTAGAGGTCGGACTCCCCTCTGCAAGGTACCAATACACTGATGAAGTAGAAAATCAAGCAATTCTCAATCACCAACTTGATACAATCGATGAGTTAAGAGAACAAGCGCTCGATAGGATAACGGCATATCAAAGAAGGATAGCTCGACATTTCAATAAAAACGTTCGAACAAGGGTATTTAACGAAGGAGATTGGGTTCTACGCAGAGTATTTCAGAATACCAAGGAAAAAGGAGCAGGCAAGTTGGCCCCGACATGGGAGGGGCCGTACCGAATAACAAAAGTAATCGGAAACGGCGCCTACAAGCTATGCAGACCGAGTGGAGAGCCCGTAAAGAATAGCTGGAACGCACTCCACTTAAAGTCGTACCATTTCTAAACTTTACCCTCATTTACTTTGTTTTTATTTTCGTAACCTTTACTGACTTAAGCATCGGAGGGCCGATGGCAATGCCATCGGCCACCCTAACCTGTCATTATGCAGAACTTTGATGTCACGGATCAAACGACAATGGCAGTCGACGAAAAGAAAACAACCTACAGAAGCTACTGAAGCCGCCTGTTGATTTTAGTCAGGATACTATTATAAAGGCGAGTACTGTGAACGATGAAAAAGAATGCAATCGACACGGTAATAGAAAATCAGCACACAGGATAGATATCGTGCTCGACAAAATGTGCAGCCAATAAAGTAGCTGTACCCGTACTTCAGTTATACAAACGATGTAAAAATCCAGATCACGTCGGAAGTTAGTTTTCGAATGTAAGGTCTCAATCGACAATGTTAAAAGAATATACCTGTCAGTAAAGCAAAGAAATAAAGCCAAACTAAGTATTGGATTAAAATCCCCAGTACTATTACAAAGTCTTACACAAGTTGCAAAAAAAAAAAGACGACTCGGCGCGACTCATGATTAAACACTCGGAACTTCAGGATTTTCAGTCAATTGTTCAGTCTCTTGGTCGGCAGGAATAAGATCCCCTTCGTGTTCGGCACACATTTCATCATAGAGTGCGATATCCTCGTCAGGATTCCACTCGACACTCTTCCCGGCTTTAAATTCCTTCATTAGCTCTGCCCGGGTCTTCAAAATAGAGTCTAACGCAACCGACTCAAGTTGCTCAAGCAGACCAGAACATTTGGCACGTTCCTCTTCCAGGGCAGCCTGCAATCGCTTATTTTCGTCCTCGAAGACCCTCTTTTCAGCCTCAAGGGCAGTACGAACCCTCTCGGACTCAATAAGGGCAGAAGACTTCTCAGACTCCGCAGCTTTCAGTCGTTCGCATTCGACTCGGATTGAATGATTAGTCGACTGCAGAGTCCTCACCTTTCGGTCAAGAGAAACATTGTCTGCCCGCATAAAGAGTACACTCTGAAGAGACTGCATTAAAAGATTATAAAAGTCAAGTTTCGTTTAAAAAAAAAAAAAAACAGGTAAAACATAAAAAAGTGAGAACAAAATACCTTGAAAATTTCGGCCACGGCATAGTCAGAAGCTGCGGTCGTTCCAAGTTCCTTAAGTCGAGCCTCATCTGCCGGAAAGAGGAGCTTCTCGACTGATCCTTTAATCGCAGCCGGATCCGAATATACGGAAATGTCATTCGGAAACGACAATTGGATCGACTCTTCACTCAAGTCGACCGATTCCACCCTTTTCCGTTTCGATGTTGACGGATTCGACTCGACCAACGCTTGGATAGGCAGCGGAGAAAAACTGCCTTCACCGATCACTTCAATAGAAGTTTCGGCCTGTTGCCTTGCGGTCGGCTTCTTCTTCTTGAGCAGTCTCGATCGAGCCCGAGCTGCAGCTTCCTCAGCGGATGGAATCTCAAAAGTCTTCGTCATTTGGAAGTCTGCAAATATCCGCTCTCTAGGTGTTAATCGCTCAATGAACGAGAATTCGTAACCCAGCAACTCGAGTGCTCGAATAATAAGCAAGATAAACAATCTATTGACCGCTCGAGGCAGAGGGGTACCTTCTAGGTCCTTGGTCGACTCCGACCACAACCGACTTGTAGAAAGACTTTCTTCCGATAAAAGATTTCTCCAGTCTCGGTCGACCTCGTCGATTGCAAGTATCTCGGCAGTTCGTTCGACAACCGCGAAATTATGCACTGGATTTTGATTTAATTTCCGACCTACAAAGGAAAACAACAAATAAGGCTTCAGTCAACAATGAATCAAGACATAGTGATCAAGGTAATTACCTAACACCCTCCATGAGGAAGGGATATCCGATTCCGGGTTCGACCCAAAGACTAGTCGACCCTTTGCTAAGAAATATCCCTCTTTCCAATTCCGATCATTCGTTGTCAGACGGCTCACCAGATGCTCACGACCGATTCTCAGCACAAATTGGTAGCGCCCTTTCTCCTTGTCATGTTCCTTCAAATAGTAGGAATGCAATACCTCTTGCAAACCGATCACTATCCCGCGTTTTTCGCTCAATGCTTCGAGGCCGAGCAGCAATCTCCAACCATTCGGCATCAACTGACTAGGGGCAATCTCAAAATGACCAAGGATCTCCTGTACCAGCTTCGGAATTGGCAGTCGAAGACCCTGTACGAAAGAAACTTCGTAGAGGNAGAAATGAAAACCAAACAGAAAGAAGAAATAGCTCACCTCCTCAGCATCCACAACCGAGGAAAACCATCAGCGTAATCTCTGGAGGATCAGAAGTCAGCGGGATCACTTAATCAGCCGCGAAGCGACACGCTAGAGGGGCAATCCGCCCAGAGGCTCATGTTAGACGACCAATCTCTCCTACGTTCGACCAAACTTTGAGCTTTGAAGATTCCGAGGCAGCCGAGTTAGCAAATCCTCATCATGATGCACTGGTGATCTCAATCCTTATCGCTAACTGTCTTATTAAAAGAGTTCTCATAGATAATGGGAGCTCCGCTAATATTTTATTTCTAAGTGCTCTTAGGGAAATGGGAATTGACGAATCTCAGATCATAAGGCGGTCAACAATCCTTATTGGCTTCAGTGGGGAGCAGAAACACACTATAGGCGAGATCTCCCTCCCAGTCTACGCTGAAGGAGTCAATTTGAGTACAAAGTTCCTGGTAATCGACAGCCTTTCAGCCTACAATGCTATCTTGGGACGCCCCTGGATTCACGAAATGCGAGCCGTTCCTTCGACCTACCATCAAGTAATTCGTTTCCCAACCCA